>JZLH01S0481154.1:36340-59755 GCA_001188425.1 Eucidaris tribuloides
TTGAAATCAGGCAATATTGGTCTGAATTCAGATTTAAAGAAAATCGGCATTCATGAAACAGGACTATGTCCATCATGCCAAGTACCCGAGACTGTATATCATTTTTTGATAGAATGCCCATTGTACTTAATCACACGATCAATGTTGCTTACAGATATAAACAAGATTAATGTAGAAGATATTATTGTGTCATTAGCTTTAGAAACAATATACACCCAGAAAGCTTTGACAGACTTTGTAGATAGAAGTCAGAGATTTCTATCTGTGACTGATCAATAATTACGATATTGAAAATTGCTAACTTTGAAGTTTACAATAGGAAATCATTTTGACTAATAATAACTCATCGTGAATATATTTCAAGAATAATGTAGCTAATATACATGAACTAACATGCCCACAAAATGAGCATTATTCATTGTATTTCCTTTTTGTCCCACTTTTACGAGTATTGATTTCTTCTGCATATGGGCCCTTACGCTCTTGTTATAAGTATGCTATTAGTAAATTTTTGTGTTACTTTTTCTTTTTTTTTTAGTAAAACAAGACCAAAATATCGGCTTGTGGAAATCCATTGCTTTTGCCACCTCTCTCTCTCTCTCCTCCGTGCATCCGGGAGGTCTAGGAGCGGCGTATGTGATAACATCTACAGCGCCCACTGTTGCTTGTGAGTAGCAGTGAAGATAGTGCGCGCGCCGCTCTGAGAAGCCTGCTCGACGTACGGAGCCGGGTTGACCATAAGATGCAAAAAACGCGGAGGTTGTAGTTGATGAGGCCAGGCATCGCTGTTTTTCCCTTTTTAACCTTTTGAATTCGTATGTTTAGATTATATGTACTTTCCAAATTGGCGTTAATTAAGAATTAGCGTCCTAAGTAAATTTATAGAACACCCAAAAGTTTTAGGCGTAAATATTCAACCATGAATGCACGCGCCATATAAACCAAAAAAAAAAAGACTTCATGAGCCGTCGGATCTGGATTAGGCCTGGATAGGTACAGGACGGTCCTGACTCCTGTCCTGCTATTGCACACTAACATTATGAATACTGGCAATCGGTCTTACTCTTTATAAATCCAACTGCATATTTGATCAATTCAATTTCAAGCTGTCAAAAAATCTCAGTAACGTATAAGATGTGTGATGTAACACTAACATTACAATCATGGCCCAGTTAATTTAGGGGTCTTTCATGTTCCTGACTTCAGACTGTGTGTGTTTATTCCGTCATTGATGATTCTGACGGAATAAACGTACATGCTGAAGTTGGCAACCAGACTCTAGCCTAAATTTTAAAACCCATCCGTATGCCTGACTGGAAAAGATTATATTCTACCGACAGGAAACAAGTTGGAAAACAAAGCGACCAGATGTCGTGTATTTCTCGGGATCATCCCATATTTTGCTTTTGCATTTTGTTCCGGCATCCAGACCAACCCTTCCCGGGTCACGCCTGTTTGTCCCTTATTTCAGATTATGAACAAAATACATGTGTATAAAATAGTGAAGAATTTTCTTCAATAACCAAAAAAAAGTAAACAAAAACAATAAGATCAATTTGTTTTTAAATGAGTAGTGATTTGTACAATTTTGCAGTGCATTGCAATGGCTAAGAATTACTTGAAATATGTTAAAAGTGCACTAAAAATTAAATGTATGTTTTGCACCCCAAATCCTAAAAGGGTTCTTACAGTGGGAGGCGTATCCCCCCTCCCCCCACCCCTCCCCCCCCCCCCCCCGGGGCCTCCGGTCAATCCGCTTCCTTGGATCTTGCTTTGTCCCATATTTTATTTTCTGAAATGTGGTCATCTGGTCACCCTGCTGATATGTAGTTTAACTTCAAGAGACAAGTCAACTGGAAACATTCCAGTCTCTACTCTTTAGTGCAAGATCAGCATTACTGGAAGTACGTGTAGTCCGATAAATTGACCCCGAACAGACTCTTTTTTGGACAAATTCTGAAATTTTTCTGGTGCAGAAATATGTCAAAATTTTTCAAAAACGCGTTTGTTTTGGGTTCATTTATCGGACTAGATCAGCAGGAGCACAAGATGAGAAGTCTAAGTAGATTGGAATGTTTTCACACTCGGAAGACCCAGAACAAAATCTGAATTTGTATTGTATCATGACGGGTTGTAATTCCAGACAGGTTGTTTACCTGGAAACGGCGAATTAAAATGACATTTTACACACTGGGAACTATCATGCAAAGTTGCAAAAAGACACTCGAGATACAGCCGTTATTTTTCTTCCCAAAATCCTGATTTTTCGTGGAAATTCCAATGCTGATCATTAGAAAATTTTTGGGCAGCATATCCTGAAAAATATTAAAAATTAAGTGTCCGGATAGTCAACTCCCCACCCTACATTGTAATGTACAATTGTACATATACATGTAGTTTACTTGTAACATTTAGTTGTAACATTTGCTTATCAATTTATTTGGAGTAGCGTAGATCACATAGAACACAGATCGAAATGATCTATATCTACATGTACATGTACGTGAACATTCTAAGTGATCTAAATTTTAGATTTGTCCGCTCTATAGTTTTTATGAGGGGGCTACAGGCTGACTGACAATATCAATACTGTTAAATGATAAGCCGTCGAATATAAAAGAGACGGGGGTCTACGAAAGAAGAAATGCAAATAGAATTAAGTTACCAGTAATTGCTCTTCAGTCTCTGAATGTGCAGCGCTTGTACAAACCTGACGAAGTGAACCTGTTACATAGCTGTGGTGCGTAATGCGTATTGGTTCTTAAAAACTGGTACATGTAGTTGGTTTAGACATCTGACAGGGGTGTAACGTTACTATACTTTTATTCAAATACTGAGATTTGCAACATGTATTGATCGATGTGCAGCAAAGTGTGATCATGAGAAGGACATGAATACCACCACTTGACTACTTCAACAGTTGGATGGCATCATATAACAGTAATCATACTCGAGCCTATAGGGAAATGGCAAGATATTGGAAGTGGTTCTCAATTTATAACACATCAACATTTCATGGTTACCTGTACTTGTATACATTTCCTCTTTGTTGAAAAATTATTGTCAAAAAATGCTGTGACGGTGGAATTTGTTGTATACCTTTCTATGGAATCAATTTCTGTTGGGGCTGGAGATTAATTTTAATACTGGTAAATTCAGCTTGCTTCTCCACAAGCAAACCAATTCAAGACAAATCCTTCCAGTCTGAATAAACGTGTACTGTACACTCTAGCCAGTGTATTTTAACTCATTTGGTTTGTGATCCATTTTCAAGTGCTTCCAGTCATGTCATTGCATTTGTACTGTAACACTAATCTTTATTCTGTGTTTAGTTCGGCAAAATGAACTTTCCAAAATTAGTACAGTATGTAATTTACATGTACATGTATATGGAATTGCCCATAATCAGATTTATTGGAGGATGGATCAATTCAATCCAGTTCAATTCAATAAGTGATTAAACTGTGGGATTATTAACAAGATTACTTCTGGTTGAAAACCAGTGCATACCCTACGTGTAAAAGTGTAGAATTACTGATAATAAATTTAGGTAATTAAAAGACAAGTCTAACAGCTGTATTTGAATAAATATGAGTAAGAATTAAGAGAAAAGAAGGTTAAAAATGAGTGAGAAACCATAGAGCACATCTATGTCATTTCATTAACTTGTAAGTAATCATGATTAATGCATCTTTCTTCCAGACCATTTCTTTGCAAGAGCAAGACGAGTCTTGGAGTTGGAGGGAAGACTTCTATTGACGAGTATCTACCAAAGTGCACCAGTCTGAAGGAGATCATTGGCTGTCCGAAGTCCTCTGTCGACCCATGCCATTTGAGGAGGCATCCTTTCTTGAACTGCAGTGAACAAGAATGAAGATTTGTTCCAGTTTCCCTAAAAAATTATAAAAATTTATTTTGATGAGTAAGTATGGTCACAGAAATACTGTATTAGTTAGTGGTAGTGTGAACCCCGACAGCCCACTTCTGGGGTTCAACTGAGCCACATGCCGTTCCATGTCGTACCATTTTTGTTGGGTAAGGGGGGGGGGGTTGTCATTTTTGGCTAGGTTTCTCAGGTGAAATTTTGAAATGGGGTTTATTTTTCATAGAATTCAATCATTTCATGCCGAGTACCCAAAAAATTGAAATGCTGTAGAGGGTGAAATTTGTGGAAGGTCCCTAATAGGGCGGGAAATAGGTTAATATATTTATAGTCAAACTTGTTGTCACGGCCACCTCCCTATAGCAGCAACATGTCTATAATGGCCACAAAAATGATTCCCCTGGAGCCAGATCATGTGTTAAAGAACTTGTCTACAGCAGCCACCTGTCTATAAAGGCCACATTTTTGTTTCTTTTGGGTGGCCACTATAGACAGGTTTCACTGTACACAGGAAAATACTCCAGATAATAAAAAAAAGGGGGGGGGGAGGGGGGCTGGGGTGTGAATAAGCTTTACTTCTGCAGTGAATTTGGGCATTGATCCCTGAAGTTGAATTGACCTTTGATCCTATTCAAATATTTAGACACTGTGAAATGAAAGTGTGGCTTTTGGTACTGTTATATGTGTTCAGTGATAATCAATCAGTGAGAGAAATATAGTCTGCATTTGTTGTATACTGTATCTTATAGTGTCAAAGCATACATGTAGGTTGCTTTTGACAAAATTCAGAGATCATAGTGCTGGTTATGTTGGAGCTGAACAATCCTATTTGTGGCTATTGGCTGAGAAAGATACAATATAAACTTTGACGTCTTACATGAAATTGTGAACTGACGTGAGGGGATTTGCAGGAAAAATTGTCTCTTTTTGAAGTTATAGAAAGTGAAAAGGGCTTGATGTTTACATTATAGCAGGATCTGTATCAAAGGCAAACTTAACTATAGTCCTACAGTATTAAACAAAATATGCACAGACAAATGGAATACATTGTAGATAATTGAGACATTTAAGATGTGATAACAACAGGATAAAAAGCTTGGCAAAGGTAGGGACATGAGTTTGAGGAACTAGGATGATAATGGAAATAGGAAACGTACTATAATTCAAAATGGTAGAAAAGATGGGGGAAGTTGGATTATGAAGTGGGCTAGAGGAAAGAAGAGGTCGGGATAGTTACATGTAAATAGGAATTAAAAAACAAAGTAGTAAGCTACATGTACATGTACATGTGTAGATAGGAGGAAGGAAATGGATCATGAAGAAATAAGAGGAAGGGAAAACAAGAACAGGTTTTCTTGGGTTTCAAAGAAAAAAAAGTTACCAAATAGTTAAGAAGGTAGGGAGAGCACACATACATATAAAGGAACAAGGTATTCAACAAAGAATTAATAAAGAAAGTGGGGGGGGGGGGTGAAAAGAGGCAACTCACATACACCATATATTTTGCCATTTTTGCGATTTTGCTTCAAGACAAGGAATTTGTGAGAGTATATTTATTATTTTCGTGATTTTATTGCAGTTAAATTCACTTTGTGCAGTAATATCAGGAAGTGAAAATTTTCGCATTCAATAAGTCGCGAAACTCACAAAAATAAAATCACAGTAAAATATTCAGCGTACAGTATCTTAAATAGGTGATATGTGAGAAAACTATCCTTGAGTGTATTGTATAAAAATTTCCAAGGTAATTTACAGTTGTGATCGAGTCTGACTGAGATATTCTAACTTATTTTTAGAAGTTCTGATTGCCTGTGGGGAATTCCCAAGGGAGTTCCTCACATTTATTCCTGATCCTGAACTCATCATGTGATTGTATTCCATTGCCAATTTGAAAATATTCACTTGTGTGTGGTTGTTTGGCATTCTTTTCATAGTTTTGCAGTTGAACAAATATATTTCAAAGGTCATTGTGTGTGCGATCCATAATGATAATCGATGACATTTTTTTGTGCTGCAGTATTTTGCTTTCTGTAATTTACTTTCATACTAAAAGAATCTTTTTTGCCGGGCTGTAGGCAAATACAGTCAAACCTGTCATAGCGGCCACCTCTCTATAGCAGCCAACCTGTCTATTGTGGCCACTTAAATGATTCCCTGGAGACAAATCATATAAAGAACATGTCTATAGCGGCCACCTGTCACAAAGGCCAGATTTTTTTTGTTTCACTTGGGTGGCCATGAAAGACAGGTTTCACTGTAAAATAATGACCAAAATACTAAAGGAGTTTAGATCTGTTTAGCTACTGAAGCGTTGTGGTGTATGTTTCAGCTGCCTCTGTGGTGTCTGGTGTTGACTTTTCCAGTTGAAGACATTGTCCAATGCATTACTACTGTTGGATCGCGATAATTTTGTTATTTAGATGGCAGATGGCAGCAGATGAGTAGACTTATGAATCAATCAGAAAATTGCAAAATTTACACCAAACCTCAGCTGCAGTAGGCCTACAGTATCTAAGACCACAGACACACGGTTCCCTAAGGTACCATCGTACCCTGGGGTGTCATGTTGTGAAGCGCCCTCTTGTGTCAATTAGCAGTATGGTTGTATAGTAATTGTGCAGGCGTTGTACATATACTACACGTAGTGTACAACGTAGAGACATTCTGACAAAAAGTCAAGTGGAAACGATGTTCAAGTTGGTATTTTTCAGGCCTTTACTGTTGTAAAAGGCCACTGATCAAAACTTTCAACATTGCAAAGCATCCAACAAAAATAACTATTTAATAGACAGGTTGGTAATCCACGTTACAGCACTGGAAAAAAAATCAACAAAATGGCATATTTCTATTTTTATTTGGTACCCCAGGGTACCATTTATGTCATCAAATGAACTTATCAAGATTTGGGGCTAAAGTAAGTCCTAGGGCAATTCCACAGGTTGGTGGACAAACCAAGCACTACATAACTTGGCTTTATCTCAACTCAAGTTACATTTTATTGGTTTGATTGGCTATGATTTATGAAGAAACAATGGGGGTCATCATTTCTACTCCAAATTTTGCTTCTGTAACGCTGCCTTCCAGGAGAATCAGCAACCATACACAATATGCCACATGTGGGACTAGGCTCCACCTCCTGTGAATAAATCTAAGTTTTATGAAAAATTATAATTTTTTCTCCATTTTTTTCAATGAAACAGTGTTAAGCATATAATACTGCAATTATAAAAGTACAGTATTGCTTTTCCAACAAAAATCTATTTACGTGAAGATAACCCCGAAAATATGTCACCAGACAAAATGTAACGTGAGTAACCGTAACGTGAGTAACCGATGTTCTTGTAATTTATACAAAAATAGGATAACCCATGACATTTTGCATATAGTCAGTTTGTGACTCTCTATCAGAGTGCTTTGATAAGGGTACAACTTTTTTGAATGAGAGCTCCACATGGGGAAATTTTTCAATTATGTCCTGTTTACATTTTATGCATGTCCAAATTCTGTAACGTGAGTAACCGAGACATTTCAATGATTTTCATACAGTTCAATTTATTTTCTCAAATTTTTATTTTGTATAAATCAGAAACAACATGTATGCTTTGTGTTGGCATAAAGACTTTAAGCTACATGTATCTACCAATAATAATATTGCAAGAGATCAACAAGTGAATCAAAATGCCTTCAAATGTAAATGAGTAACCATGGAATTACCCATGTCTGTAATGAGGAATTCAATACCTAGGTGACAGTTGCTTATCTTAGAACAAAATAGTGCATGTCTTTTAGCCACGGAGGGTCAGCAGTGATATGTTGTCAAATTGACTAAATTCTGTAACGTGAGCAACCGAGACATTTCAATGATTTTCATACAGTTCAATTTATTTTCTCAAATTTTTATTTTGTATAAATCAGAAACAGCATGTATGCTTTGTGTTGGCATAAAGACTTTAAGCTATCTACATTAATAATATTGCAAGAGATCAACAAGTGAATCAAAATGCCTTCAAATATAACGTGAGTAACCATGGAATTGCCCATGTCTGTAATGAGGAATTCAATACCTAGGTGACAGTTGCTTATCTTAGTACAAAATAGTGCATGTCTTTTAGCCACGGAGTCGCGTCAGCAGTGATTGGTTGTCCAAATTGACTAAGAGAAGTTGAAGGGCCCCCCCCCCCCCCCCCCCCCCCCCCCCCCCCGTACGTATGCTTTTGTGCTGGCACGTGGTCATGTCCATTTCCTTTGACATTCATTGTGCTTGATCACAATACAAAGCTTGTAAATTGCTGTTATTTTTGATACATGTAGTTGACTTTTAAAAAGATACATGTTAGTTTGCTGTTTTCTTGGCGGTCATCTGGACACATCTTGTAACATGGTTTTACTACATCAATAGAAAAAAAACACCATATCCAGTATTAACAAATGACTTGATTAAGATAAAGTAAAATTATGGATAAAGCATAAATGTCACAGGTAAATTATTTGAAATGGGTACCTGCATGTTAATATTTACTCTGCAGTTGGGATTGTCAGTTTGAATTTGAAAGAATATGAAACATGCAGCAAAAATGTTTGGAACCATTGGGTGTCAGATTGGGCAATAGAATGGAGGAATACAATGGGAATACACAGGGCATGTCAATTGTACCTGTTTAACCAGTCTGCTAAGGTCAAAGGGAAGTGGGTCATTATTGGGTTCTGTTTTTAAAACATATTTTAAATTGCTACACTTAAGTTTTCTGTGGTACCTTAGAGGGTTTTTGAAAATGAGTGTACATCAAATATATGAATGCTTGTAATTTTGAGACAGTTAAAAAGATATCACCCATAGACTGGAAAAATACCAAGCCCGTTCGAAAGCAGTTTTTAACAAATTTCTGATATCTTCTCTAGCTGCTTCTCCCCCAGCTGGACGAATCCTTCCATCCTTTTTCGTAGCGGCGGTCTCGCAAGACGCCTCTAACCACTGTCCCCTATATGACAGTTTTCGGGATTGAGGTACCTCACCCGAAGCGATCTTACACAAACTAAATGAAGGCAAAATCCTAAATATACAACATAATACTAACTTTTGAAATCTCGACCAATGCCGATAGGCTAGCCAGCTTCACTACAGAAATGAACGTTTAGTAGCCTCTTTTCGCGAAGATAATATCACAGCGGTACAGCGATTTTCATTGCGTGATTGAAATCGATTTTCAACGCGCGGCCATCTACGATACTCGTACGGCAGGCTGTTTCCTATTCTTCTATCATCTCGTCGGCCAATCAGAGCAAGCGATAACATGCGGAGTCTGGCATATACTAGTAAACAAAACGCATGGCGATGGTTTACGTCGAATGCGTTCGACTGATTTGTTCTTATCTGACGGTGGTCGGGGTGGCTAGGTATTGCAGTGATTCTACAGGTGAGTATTTCCAATCCATTTTCCGTATATATGGGGCTGCAGTGTCATACTTAATAAATGTGATTTCATGTCTCAAAAGTCCGCCACACGACTAAAAACGGATATATTATTTGACGCTAGTCCCATATTACAGGTCGCCCCGTCGTTACCGTATTTTGCGATGTGACTTACTTCGGGCTTTTCATAAGGGAATGAGATCGTAGTACGCCAGACGTAGTCCGGCGGAACATATCCCTCGACCGATACAGTCCTAGGGTGATTTTTCGGTCTAATCACCCCACTGACTAACTGGGTGATTTTAAGTGTTGGATTAATACTCATGCTAGTGTTCTTAAACTAACACCATAACATGAGCATTAATCCAACACTTGAAATCCAGTGGTGTTACTGAGTTGATCCTGAAATCAATAGTGCTGGGACTTCCCCATCAGGTTCGCGTTCTGTTTGGTTCGGAAATTTCCAATTTTGTTTACAGTTTATTTTTAAGCTGCAGACATTAATAGTGAATATTTAGCTTGATACAGAGCTAAATATTAGCGCCATTAATGTCCGCCCCTTAAAAACAAACTGCCGACTTTTGTTTTCAGCATTATATGGAGCTACATATTAGTGCTATTAATGTCCGTGGCTCAAAAACAATCTGCCTACTGTACTTTTATTTTCAATTTTCAGCGTTATACGGAGTTAAATATTAGCACCATTCATGTCCTGACCATTCATGTCCTGAGCTAAAACCAAACTCCCGACATTAACTTCTAGCACCAAAAGAACCATGTACGGAAGTTCATGTTCATTTAAGAGGTCAATTTTCGGAGATTCTAAGTTCGGTTCGTGGGTTCAGGTACAGCACTAGAAATCATGATGTACTTCTAGAAATTGGTGTTATGGATGGTGTTGAATTTTGTCTGCTGATCTGAGCGGGGTTGCTGGTGTTAGTGATTTATGTACAATACATGTACATGTATGTATTTCTCCCATGATTCAGTAACATGTACGTACACTAGTCTCCAGAATGTAAGGAAACTCTTTGTTGTTGTATATTGTCACTGCCTTCAAAGCTGGGTCTTGTGGTAGTTTTTCATGTAAGTTGTAGCGCACTAGCATGCAGTAAGTGCAGGACAAATTTGTGAAAGAACTAAAACATACTGAAATGAATCAAATACATAATATCAAGGGAAAGTACATGCCTTTCCAATAGATTTGAAGTGCAATTATTTCAATTTCATTAGAATCACGTTTCCTCAGTTTGATCATGGTTTTCATGATCATTAAATGAGGCGTGTCAAGTCACTCTGATGTTAACATTTAGTGGTAAGTTATCAATTATAGAATAATCGGCAGGGGTCTTTAGTCTGAGTCAGTTTTTGAATTCGGTTTAATGGCTGATCTTGACTACTAACACTTTTAATAAAACTGGTGCGAAACTTTATATCACCGATTGTGTGACGTAATTGTAATCCACTATCATTTTTAGTGAAGTTTTATAGTTATTGGAAAGACAGTTATGGCCATGCTAAATGCACTGAATACAGTGCTGATTTATGCACTAATCTTTGTAGGGGTTGTTGCATCTCAAACATGTAGGCCTACACAAAGAGATGCCCATATTGTTGTTTGATGTCATTTTTCTTCCTGCAGTATGCAGGTGTTGCTAACTCTGTAATGTTCATACTGTGCTGATACAACAGATATTCAGTAGCCATGGTACAACTACATGTATTCTATTTTTATTCAGGGTCAAATTATTGTGTCAAATGTCACCTTTATGGACCTATGGATTTCTGTAATTTCATTTATTGAGGATGGAAACTTGAATAGTTTAGTTTGGCCAGTCTGCTGATTGTAATGTAGGTGTAGGTTTCTACTTTTTAGTTTCTACATACATATTTTTTCTTTTTCTGTTCAAATATTCAATTGGCAAAATCAGTATTTGTCCCAGGTCTGTTGTTTGATTTGACATCATGTTCTGACTACAGTATCTACTTTATTCACAAGCAGTCGGGCAAGAGGTTTTATCTGTGGAAGATGTGAGAAGAAGGCTACAAAGGTGGTGAAACTGTTGGAAAAGTTATGTGGCAAGGTGGAACTGGGAGTGAAGTAGCAGTTACAGCAAGAGCAAGACTTGGATTGGTAAAGTTCAGGGAATACAGAGAGTTACTACTGTTACTGTATGTGGGAAAAGGTTTGAAGGAAAAAGGAAAGGTTCATAGGAGCTGCATGAGATCTGCAGTGTTACATGTATATGGGAGCGAACGTGCTGAAGGGAAACCGAGATGCCATTTTTGAGGACAGAGAGAGCAATTGTGAGAGTGATGTGTGGTGTGAAACTTATGGACAATAAGAAGACCAAGGACCTGATGGAGATGCTTGGTTTGGAAGAATCTGTAGACCAACTGGCTGGGGAAAATGGAGTGCGGTGGTACGGGCATGTGTTGAGAAGGGATGATGATCATGTTCTGAGGAAAGTATTGAAGTTGAGAGTTACAAATCAACTGAGAAAGTGAGGATGACCATAGAAGACGTGGATAAGGCAGGGAGAGGAGGACCTCAAAGAGGATTGGTTTGAAAAAGGAGGATGCCCCAAATCAAGCGAGATGGTGATGTGAGATTGATTGCTGTAATAATGAGGAAAATCTGGCCACCCTCTGGGGGCAAACCCGGATTAAAACTAAACTGATGATGATGCTGGTAACCAAAAACTACCAAAGCTGATTTGTCATTTTTGGGCAGAGCAATACTGATGCAAATTTGTATGCATGTAATGCAGTTATCAGTATTTACATAATTGCTGTATTTAGGGATGAAATACATTTTCTGTAAACTTTGTACAAATTATCTACGAGCAAGCAAAGATTTACTCTGAGTTTTTCAAAGCTGGCAATTCTTATTTTTTTTATCACATGAATGACGTTGATTTGAGAAAGGAATCAGGATAAACAAATTTTGATATATAAATGTAAATTTGTGTATTATTGGGCAAAATAATTTCTAGCAGATATATGTTACCACAAAGATTTAAAAGTTTACAGACAGAGGTGAACTCAACTGGCAAATAATAATTATTAAATCACAGGGGATAGCTAGTTAGCTACTTTGTTATGGAAGGATACGGTGTCCTATGTCCAGGGTATACATGTACTTCAATTTCCGGTACATGCCTCTTTCATTGAGTCCCTTCTGGCGGCAACAAAATTTAAACTGAATATGAACTTCATTGAAAAGTATACACAGGCATGTCTGCCGTGTCATTATGTTTTGTTTTAGTGTCCGTGTACAATGTAAAATGACATGTACACAGAAAATATGCTGATAAGACGAGGATAAGTGTGAGGTTGGGTTATGGTTATGGTTTATGTTCAGGTTTGGGGTTTGTGTATGATTGTGAACAAAGACAAATGTCTATTACCTATATTTAATCTCGAAGATTAGAAAACCCACCCCCCCCCCCCCAGGAAAAATAGCAATTCTGTACCATGCTTTATGAGTCTAGTGGGCTATACCACTAGTGAGTAGTGACCCCTAATCAATGAACCTTGATTGTGAATACAACTACATGCAGTTGAAAAAAAGATTTGAATGGTAGGTACTTTGGGTGTGGTGCATAAAAATACTTCAGCATTTGTCTGCTTTTGTAAGCTTTGTCTGTGCTTCTGTTGGATGTGAATAAATCCACAGTCCCCGATTTCCCATTGATCACAAGTAATAATAGAAAACTAGTTTTGTTGGCGGTGAATAAATTAGGCTTACTGAATGTACTGTAAGTGTGAGTTGGTAAGCATTGCTATTCAACTTGAACATTGATCAAGCCATCTGTGATATGTACATAAACATTGGGGGTAGATTCTAAATTGCATGAAATGTGCATAAATGTATGCAGCTGAACATGCCGTGGTGAATTTGTTACAAACCATGATTTGTATTTATTTTACATGCTATACGTGTACTGTAAAACACTTTGGCAACATTAAACTTTAATACTATAGAAACCGTGGTCATTTCTTGTGCATAAAAGTTTCACAAATCACTGACTTAGGCTTGTATTGGTACTAGTCAAAAAGGTGTGTAGACACTAAATACAAGCGGCGGCAATGCAACTGTACCCATTTGTACTCGTGGGTTGCCACCCTGATCCGAGGTGCAACTCTGGGCGGCGCTTCGCCCCAAAATAACGTTTAATTACTACGGTTAGAATCTATGAATTCTGTATTAGTGCATGGTTCAATTGAAATTTAGAAAAAAATGGTATAACTCACCCAAATCCGGGATTTTCTTGAGACTTCCTTCTTCACGGGGCTTTACGGTAAAGACTTGTCTGTGTGTTAATCTATGGGAGTCGCTCGCAGTAATCGCAAACATGACCCTTGGAAGGGAATCGGAAAGTTCAAGTCAAAAGACGCGATCCCATTTCGATCCGATCGAGCAACTGCGAGCGCGCATCCGTTCATGGCGTGCAGTTCGCGTGCTCGCAATTGCTTGATCGGATCGGAATGGGATCACGTCTTTTGACTTGAACTTTCCGATTCTCTTCCGGGCCATCGCTGTGAGCGACTCCCACAGACATAACACGCAAACAACTTATAGCGACGAAGCAAGTCTCACGAAAATCTCAGATTTGGGTGAGTTCTGTGTTTTTTTTTCTAAATTTTGTTGAGTGTGTGCAAATGTATAAGTGATGAAGTGCCTGTGGGTGTAAAGTTTATGGCATAATCTCATTTGTCAGACGAAGCGCCGACACAGTCGCACCTCGGACCCCACGAGAAGAAACCGTTATCTTTGTAGCGACAGCGATACTTGTATTTATGTAGACACAAACTTTAGCAGGTGCATTACTTTTGCAAATCTTGACGCCTCACAAAAATCATGTTTTTTTGGGGGGGGGGAGAGGGGGGTTTACAGTAGGCCTATGATGAAACATAAGTAACTTTTGGGGGGTTTTCTTTCGTGCAAGAAATGTGACCACCTCAAGTGAAATAAGTGCTTTCATACTTTCGCTGCAAAATTGCAGTTGCACTGATGATTGCAATTTGGTTACTGATCAGATACTCAAGGAAAAATTCTTCCTCTTCACCGTGATTAGCCTTCCAAATACAGGGAAACCCCGAGGTTGTCGGGACCGCCGATTTTACCTTGTTATATCCGGTACCTCGTTGTAAACGTACACATAATGTATCACACAAAATATAACATGTATGGGACTAGGCATTAATCCCATCTGTTTACTGCTTTTCCTACTTGTTCTGCACCAAAAGTATGAACAGAAAGCTGATTATTTTTCATTTATATACTCATCCAAATTAATAAAGAAAACTAGATCTCGAAATAAAGCAGCAATTACCTCCACGCTCGTAACTTGAGTACTGTGTACAGAAAGCAGGCTTTGTGTGTGTGACAGGTGAATGTACAGTACTTTGCAGTAGTGTGTAATTGCACGGGTTGACACTCACACACTCTCATTTTCCAATGTCCATTAGGTGGGCTGATAGTAACTGAATCATAAGAAAACACCTCCAGACTATGAGTTTAAAATTGTCATTGAATTCACAATTTGTGACTCTTGTTTGCTGACACACAACTAAACTAATATTAATCCATAATTTGAGTGATCAGTGATTGCAATCGTGATCTGGCTGCCTGGTGAAAAGCTAAAAAGTGCTACAGTCAAACCTGTATTAGTGGCCACCTCTCTATAGCAGCCAACCTGTCTATGGTGGCCACTGAATTAATTCTGATGAAGATAAATCGGTTGTTAAGCAACCTGTCTATAAAGGCCACATTTTGTTGTTTCCCTTGGATGGCCACTATAGACAGGTTTCACTGTAAGTGTGTTCTTGTCTTCCCTTTTTATGACAAATAGTGAAGTTGATGATAAAAGTGTGGAAGATTGAGGAACAATCTTATTTTTGAAGCAAAGATCATGTGATGTACATGTCACAAAGAGTGGTTATCAGTGATTTGAATGACTCACAAAATGTAGTGAGCAGACGAATACAGTGAGTTAGCAAATTTAACATAGACAAATTTTGCTGGTACTGGTAAAATTAATATGTTTGTTTAGAATTTTGCCATGACCCTGAAAGTACGGTAGTAAAAACAGTGGACCAGTGGCAGTTTTTTTTTTGGGGGGGGGGGGGAGTGGTAGGAGGTGTCCTGGGTAAGCTTGAGGGTATAGCAACAATTTGAAGAGCGAAATGATAAAAATAAAAGGGGGTAACTTATAGTGCAAAACGAAACAGACAAAGAAATCTCCAACCTGTTTTTCTCTCATTTTTTTCTCTCAAATTTGCACTTGGGCTAGGGGGATCACCCCTGTCTAAATGACTGCAGTAATACCTTAAAGTAACAGGAAGTAGAATTTAATTAAAAGTTGTATTTTGTGACTGTCCGCAAATGTGAGTGGTTTCGGATAAAGGATTTGCAAGGGATATATGAGACACAATTTGAGTTTCGTTACAAAAGAGAAATGAGAGAAAAATAAAACAAAAATGATAGATTGTAACATTGATATACAGTATGAAGGGTAGGTTATAAGTCGTGGTTTATTTAATATCTAGCACATATTTTACCTACATGTAAGTAAATTTATTTGTCTGAGCTATTGTGTTTTTTTGTACTTTTTTCTTTTAACTACAGGTTGTGCATTGCGTGAATTGAGCGAAGTTGTAATGTGAAGTCCTTCACTGCAGTGTGAACTCATTCTAATTGGGTATGTATGGTGAATACCTCACCAAGTGTAGAATCATACTGAAATGTTTTTTTTAGCCAAATATTACATAAGAACAAGTTCATACTATAGGAGTGAATCGGCCAAATGTACTAGTTTTGAATTAGGGCAATTGTGCATGACTATCTTGGCTTATATTTATTTTTGGGGGCTGTTTTCCAGTTGTTCTGTTGCGTATATCCATGCAGTTACATGCAGCATTTTCAAGGACACTCTCGGGGGGGGGGGGGGAATTTCCCTACCCATCCCACCTCAATGTATTGTTTTCATTAATTGGCAGTGACACAAATTGGCTCTTGAAATTAGACAGCTACCTTTACAAAGAGGAGAAAGTGATTGCAAGTAATTGTCCATGATGATAATTGACTGTGTAATCATGACAGATGCCCATACTAGCGGTGAACTACAATGTATGCATCTGGCATGATCTAGTGGACTTGTGCAAAAGTGGTGCGGGTGTGCATCCATCACAAAAAGGATATATCCGTATTTTGTTGTTTACGAAGTGTGACAAAAAAGAAACAGGACTGTGACAGCGACGGCCATGACACAATGTCAATTGACCAACTGCCCATGTCACTGTATTGTGCAACATCTCATCAACATTCTATTGTTCACCTGTCTCACTCTGTTTCCCTTCCTCGGGCTGCTGTGTGGCACCTCCGTGCTATGCCCATCACAAAACTAGAAGTGGCACAGACATGGAGTGGAGAATCAATCTGAAGTTCCTGGTTCAGTTGGGCGGGAGCCAAAAGAGTGTCTTGAATGGCCTGGGGTGGGGGGGGGGGGTGTATGGAGAAGATGCTGATAACAACATGTTCACTTTATCGTAAAAATATAGTTTTCTATATGATGATAAATGGTGGTTGTCATATGACATTGTATACTGTGCCATTGTACATGTAGATAGGGTCATACCATGTAGTGCCATGAGCAGAACTTAATTATACCCCCGCCAAACGAAGTTTGAAGGGGGTATGTAGGAATCAGCGTACGGTCGGTCGGGTGGGCGGGCGGGCGGTCGGTCGGTCTGTTGCAAATCTTGCAGATCGAACTACTTTTTCAGTTTTCAACCAATCCTCACAAAAATTGGGTCACACATTTGTGTTGAGGTAAAGATGTGCAAGACACATTTTTCGCGTGTGTCGGAAACAGCGTTGCCATGGTAACGGCATATTTATGGTAATTAATCAGGTAAAAACCTTGCGGATCAAACTACTTCCTCAGTTTTTGACCAATCCTCACGAAAATTGGGTCACACATTGGTCTTGAGGTATAGATGTGCAAGACACATTTTTGGCATGTGTTGGAAACTGCGTTGCCATGGTAGCGACATATTTATAGTAATAAATCAGGTAAAAATCTTACAGATCAAACTGCTTCCTCTGTTTTTGACCAGTCATCATGAAATTTGGGTTACACATTGGTCTTGATGTGCAAGGCATACTTTTTACATATGTCGGAAACTGCGTTGCCATGGTAACAGCATATTATCGCAATGAGTCAGGTATGTGATGGGGCGGGGGTATTAATCACCTTCAGTGATATTTCTAGTTTCTTGTGATGTGCAAGATTGAAATTATTAAAAAAAAGTTACACAATTTCCTAGTGATCTGACAATATGTTATACTCAGATTCAGACTGGGATAAAACGTGCTATCCAAAAATGTTACGTGTATGCTTGTTACATTTTTCTGCATTATACTTTACATCATGAAGCTATTGTTACAAAAGATTTCTTGACAGTGGTGGGTGTTTGGGACTTTGGGTATTCTTACGACATAATCTTTTTAAATTGTTTTTCTGTTTTAATGTGTTTTATATAGTTTACGTGGACTACTGTTCTAAGAAATGGTCTGGCACTTAAGAGCATTCTGATTGTGAATCGCAATTTGACTATATCGTCATGCACCTGGCAGGAGGTTGTTAGCAAATGATCTTAGCAGAATGGCGTTCGTCTTGCGTAAACTTTTACACATTTTCAGCTTCTTCTTCAAAAATGCATGATTGGATTTGACCCAAACTTGGCAGGAATGATCCTTAGGGGGTGGGAATTCAAGGGTCCTCAAATGGTACACCTGGCCCCCCTGGAGGCCCAGGGGCAGGGCTGTAAATGGCCAAAAGTAGGTCAGCTTATCCATACTTGTGTCACGCGAGTCACGCATGCTGTGTCTTACGAGTCACATGCCAGGGTATAGATGATTGATTTACTTGATCAAGTATTGGATTCGTTTCCAATATTTTCTCGGTTTTGATCTATACCCTTGTTTACAACTTGTGTCACATGAAACAAGCGTGACTCGCGTGACATTTACGTGGAATGGCTGAGGTAGTTTTTAAACATCTTCTTCTCTAGATCCAGAAATAGTTTAGTTAAGCCACTGTGTGTGTAGATACCTCTATACATGTATGTGCTGAATTAATGTTCCTCATGACAATGCCCAGGGTGGCCCCATTTGGCCCCTAATGGGGGCAAAAGTTTGGGGTTGGGCCCTATGGGAATAATTCACATTCACATCAATGGATTTACACCGAACTTGGTGGGAATGATCCTCAGGGGGAGGGGATGCAGGTTTCCTGGGATGTTACACCAGGCCCCCCCGTCCCCCCGGGGGGCGGGGGGGAGGGGCAGGGGGCAGTGTCCATAAGGGCCCAAACTAGGTAACTTTCTAACCACAAGCCCATTTGTAACCAAACTTGGGTGGTAGATGCCTAACAGGGACCTCAATGTTATTTGGGGGTCAAAGGTCATATATGTAGGTCAAAGGTCAAATGAAGTCAAATGATATTAATATACTGTAAGTTTCTTCTTTGGTTTGGTTATTGGCCCATTTGTGACTAACTTGAATGTAGATGCTGACATGTATAGTGACCTCAATTGGAATTGAGGTCAAGTCACATAAGTAGGAAAAGGTTAAATGTTAAGGTACTAGGGCGTGCCTTGTTTTTATAAAAACGGATGCTAGAATTTAATTCAACTTGGCAAATCAGCTACATATGGCAAGGGATGCAAAGTTTTTCCAACTGTTCATTTGGCTACATTGGTGCCTAGATATCAGGCTCCAAGGGCCAAAACTATAACTGATGTTTTTTTAGTTGGTACCATAGAGACGTTTTGCAAGACCTCAGGTGAGCGTCGTGCCTCCCGGGGCTCTTGTCTTTTTTTTTCTGATGGACAGTTTGGGACTGCAATCCCTATTTTTCTACTTAACTGTATATGTTTCAGATGAAACCTACTGAAATATTGATTGAGTGATGGATGGATGGATGGATGGATGGATGGATGGATGGATGGATTGGATAATTGATTTGTGACTGAAAATTGTGCAAATTAATGTAACAAATATAAGCAACAATGACTTTTTTTTGGGGGGGGGGAGGGGTAGCACTTGTGTTATTTTACATTAATCTAATTTTACACAGAAAAAAGAGTTTGAATAATATTTAAATTTAAACTTTGAGTTTAGAAATACTGCAAAAAATTCAACAGTTGTACTTTGCACATACTTGCAAAATGAAGACATTTGTTGAAACATCTACGTAAACTATAGATGTGTGGTTGATTGAGATGAACACAACTACAGGAAATTGTAATAATCCTTCTTTGAACTAAGTTTTATCCTACATAAATATTTTTCTCATTTATGCAAATTGAGGAGGTTTTTTTTTGATTTTTGTAAGAAGTATGAAATGAAGACAAACTTTGGTGACATACATGTAATAACATTCAAGATCATTATACAACTGGTTATATGAAGATATAAAACATAAAAATAGAATCCGCCATTCGTCTAGTAATGTTGATTGTTCCATCTGACATAACTCTGAAGTGTATGCTTACTATGCTTACTAACTTTACTAATTTCTATGGTATAGTAGATAACTTAATGCATAACCACAATTGTGGAAAAAAAAATTATTTTCAAAAGCAAAAGCAATTTTATTAGTTTATCCCCAAACACTGTACATATATTATTTTTCAGTTAATATTTTTCCATATTCATTGTTTTTGTCATATGAATGTTCTTACAGATAATTTTGAGGTTTATTCTTCTGTCCTTTTCTACAGGATTGTAAGCTCTATCTAATGTAGTTGGTCATTTGCAGGAAGGGACGTCGTCAAGCATACTACTGCATCACCTGCTGCCTGGAGATTATCTTCTTGCTTCTGATCTGACCACCATTTTGGGGGATCTAGTCAATAAAATTTGGGAACAGATGGGTGAAGTGGCTTTCTTCTGATCTGGTTATCACTTTCAAAGAAAAGGTAAATAGCTGTATTTGACTGGTACTGGAAAAGTGGATATTTTTGCGTGATTAATTGTTTGTGCTGGCAGAGTTTCGTAAGTTTTGCGTGTTTTAAGTTTGCGGACAGGTGGAGTGAGGTAAGCAACCACACGGGGCACCTATAACCCCACCTCAGTAGCTATTACCACGCATATACACACTGTCGAAACCAAGTCCAGCATCAAACAAGAACGGCAGAAAATAAAAAGGAACATTTCGCGTGTTTTTATTTTCACGCTATTATCGGCAAGCGCGAAATGCACGAAAATTTCCACACCGCGAAATATTCCACGTTTACAGTACACTAAAATAAAAGTAAGCATAGATATGGAAATGATAAATACTTGAAATGTTAATGAGCAAAGGGGACAGGGAATCTGTCTTTACCCATTGAAAGACGGTTTGCTTTTGCTTTAACGTGCATTTGCCATAGACCTCGAGACGAGATATCTCGTGTCTAGTCTTCAACGGGTTAACCGTATTCCAGTACACCTCTTCCAATCTTTCATTGATATTTTGATTATTTGTCACACTGGGAACTTTTTATCATTGTGAGTTCAGAAACAAAAAAGGTAAGTCTTCAGTATTTGTCTCAAGTTAACAGCAATGCCACTATTCAGTTTAGTCTGATAGTGATAAAGCTCGGAAAATCTTGTGTTGTAAGTCTTATCGTGTTGGATCAATCTTAATTTCATTGACTGAAATAACGAGATCAGGTATTTGAATATGAAACAACAGGAATTATAACATTTCTTACCAGCCATTGTATTTTTTAGTCCAGTGAGTTATGGAGAATTGGAGAATACTTTCTCGATCTGTTTGATTTCAGAAAGAGTGAATCATGTTTCAACAGTTTTTAGACCTTTTCAAATCTTTATTGTCAGCTGCTGATCTTGTCATCTTTAGTCCTTGTTCGCAGAGTGCATTATCAAATCATTTGTTAACAAATTACCTGCATTTGCATTGCTTTTGCAATAGTCTTGTTTGTGAATGATCCATCTATTTGTCTCTGAAGAAAGCCCTAATGAAACTGTTTTGAACTGCACTTGTATAGATGGATTTCCCGGTAAATCTTTAGTTTCCTTGGGTATATATGGACTATATCTTTTGTGTCAATTGTGTGGTGGTCAGTTTTGGTTTTACATAACTAGATATGGATGATGCAGTTGTTCACTGTTTATCAGGTGTCATTAGTTCTTAAGAGAGTATTTCCAGCATGAATGCATTGAAGTAGATTGATGTTTCGGTAGTTTTCCTTGTGGATTTAATTGGTACGGGTACACATGTAGATCATTGTAATTACTCTACACCTGTAGTCACTGTTATATTACTTCTGTTTTTACTGGACATGTTCTGTGTTGCAGAGAAGTCTGTATGGCTAATCCATTTGCTGATTTATGATTGTTTTTTTTTTCTGGTTCAGTGGACTAAGTGAAGAATTATAGCTTTATTTGCCTTTCTTAAAACAATATAAAATTAATATCCAGAGCACTTTTATTCACTGTGGAAAAAATTACAAATTATTCATGATAAAGTGTAGTTGTGTGCTGCCCATAAAATGCCATAAAATTTAAAATGTATTGTATACGCCATATATTTCGCCTCCATATATTTTCTCGATTTTACTTCAAGATGGGAAATTCGTGAGAGAATATTTTTGCAATTTTATTGTACTTGCATTCACTTTGTACAGAAGTGTCAGGAAGTGAAAATTTTGGGGTTCAGTAAGTCGCGAAATTCGTGAAAATAAAACCACCGCAAAATATTCAGCATATACAGTTATCACACAAATTCAACTTAAATACTTTCCAGCAGATACGCTTAGACTGATGCTCACTGTCTTATGATAGCAGCTTTATTTTGTGATTTATGTATAGAAAATGAACTTTTGCATATATTAGCATAATTGATTAGTAATTACTACAAAGCAACAGTTGATATTAGAAGGCATTTATTTGATAAACAATAAGCTATCTGTGTGCAAAATTTGGTAGCGATAGCAGATACGGTTGCTGTATAGGAGGCCATAATGGGCCCTCACAGCCATAGGATCTCCCAAAATAGCCCAGCCTAGTTAGGGTTGAATAAAATTGCGGGGTACCCAGGAGCATGCATATAAACTTGAAAATCTAAATTGTAAAATCATATTGGATACGGATGCACCATTATGTTACACATGCCCAGACAAGAGAAGAATTCACTGACAAAATTGTGAATTAGGTTTGAAAGGAACATATGTCCCACTCATGTATGAAATTGAATCAAGTGAGCTAGTGTCCTGAAAGTACATGTTCTTTCTGCCTACATGAAGCTGTATGTCACAAGGGCATGAGACATGTACATGTACTTGATGCAACATGCCTGTAATACTGAGTAAGATGGCCTGAGTGCATGTAGCTTGAAATCTGGGGAACAAAGGTGCGTACTGCGTGCCATACTTGGCAGAGGGCCAAGAGTCTTGGAAGGATGTCATGGCATTTCTTTAACCCTTTTGCAACTGAGGCATTGGATGAGATCTCGGACGTTCATTTTTAGTGTTTGGTCTTGTAGTGTAACCGGCAGTTGTTCTCCCAAACCAGTGGGTGTAATTTTACCTGTATGTAATAACATAATTTTACAGATATGTGAGTTATGCATTGTGAAGGGTAAAGAATACTAAAATCCACATGGAAATAAGTACATCACAACCAATATTTGTTAATTTCTTCTTCGAATATGTCAACTGGCTATTAGAGATCGATACAATAATAGTGTCTGTTTTTTATTTTTTTATCAGAGTGTTACTCTGTGTTATCATGGTGTCAATAACAAAACGGTTGAGTGTTTTCCACAGATGTAAAGAAGTCAAAACAAAGTTTACAGGTTGTAGTGAAAAATAATTCTAAACAAACTGCTAAATTTAGCCTCTCATTTGAGCTAATTTGTTGTTTGTTTTGGTTGTGCTTGGCAACTGGCAAATACATTCATTAGTGCACTACTATAGCAGGGCTCGACACTAGCACTTGCCCGCTTGCCCGGGGCAAGTAAAATTTTATGTCGGGCAAGTAAAAATTCAAAATGTAAACATTTACTTGCCTAGTTGGGCAAGTAAAATTTGATCATAAAATAAA
>JZLH01S0481154.1:59780-71017 GCA_001188425.1 Eucidaris tribuloides
TTTGACCGAGGTCAGGGCAGCACTGGGAGGATAAAAACTCCCATGTCTGGAAGCACTTACAGTCTTCACCGCAATGTTTGTCAGAATGGCAACACCCAATGTTTTGAAATTCTGCGATACTGCTCAAACTGACTTCAACTAAAAATCAAAGAGGGGCTCTACATTAAATGACAGACCCTCAACTCAACCAGCAGGTGTATAACTACAAATTACTGCTTTCTATTAATTACCCTCCCCCCACCCACAGACTGAACTGTATATACAAACACTATTTTCAGTTGGTCGTTGCCTCTCCTGTTCCTTTACCTTACAACACATACTTTTGTCATCGTAAATGAATTCTTAGTACCCAGTGTGATAAATTAAAATTTTCAGTAACCAGTTGCTTATATCAGACATGTATAAATACCAAGAACTCTCTATTATTTTCAGACTGAAGATGAAGGTGAGCCACTTCGAAACATATTCTTTCATTTAAATGTTGTGCTTTTTGTTATATTTAGTTAAAATGCAACCATCTATTTTTCTTTGACGAAATAACACTATACTGTGATTCCCCACCCTTCAGTATGTACATGTACATGTATGTGTATAGATTTCGTTATGTACTGTGGCCCGTCCCTGGGCCCCATGGGGACAGATGTACCATTAAAGAATTATATTCCTTTCCTATGTACATGCATGATCAACAGGCTAAGTTGTATTGAATTATCTCTCTCTTTGCGTTATGTAACTTATTCAGATTAAAGATCAAAGGTCAGATACTTATTCCATTTCATGTGGGTATTGGAAAGAAAACTTTAAGAATAAGAGAATCCAGACAGTCATGGGTTAAATTCTATTGGCTACAATTCATTTGTACTTTGAAATTTCTGTTTCTATCAAAATTTGAAGCTTTTATATTGCTTTTTTTTCTTCTTATGCCTCTACAATGCAGTTGCCAGAGGCATTATGTCTTCGGGTTGTCTGTCTCTTCGTCTTTCTCTCTGAAGAAGAGCTGATTGATTTTGATGTACATGTAATTAAGCCCAAGTATATGAGGCAATAATGAACTGATATGATAAAAGTTGAAATGTCAAAGGCCTAAAATATGTCCGATTTGGGTTTGTTACCATGATAATGTGCATCTAAAAACAGCTGGCCAGATTTTTATGTTAATTGGGTAAAGTATGAATTATATGGCACCGATGAACTGACTAGATTTTAGTGGTGAATTGGTAAAAGGTCACTGGTCTGTCTAATTTGATCTCCTTGCTTACCATAATAACTTAACAATGACAGATTGGATTTGATGTAACTTGGGTGAAATATAAATATATTTCTATTATAAGGCACCAATGAATTGTTAACATTTCAGTTAAGGACATTCCCCAGTTAAAGTGAAGTCCATGTCATATTCACCAAACTTTGCATAGAGTTACTTTGGTCCATGTGAAGACCAAATATGCAAAAACTGTGCTTATTTTTTTTTTCTATGGTACTTTGAAGTTCGGGGTAATTGGATGTCAGGTAGAATGATATAATCAAAAGATTTAGGCCTCTGTTAGGCCTCATGATTTCACGTTGACTTTAACCCATTCAATACTAGAACCACATACATGTATTTGAGGTTTGCCTTTTTATTTTAGAATGTGGCTGTAGCTGTAACCCCATCTAATGTGTATGCTAATACAGGGCTCGACACTAGCACTTGCCCGCTTGCCCGGGGCAAGTAAAATTTTATGTCGGGCAAGTAAAAATTCAAAATGTAAACATTTACTTGCCTAGTTGGGCAAGTAAAATTTGATCATAAAATGAACAAAACATGTCCAAAATCTTACGTAAAACAATATGTCTAAAACTTTGTGTTCAGTTATCTTACACGACATATCATCATTATTTTGTTCATGGTACTTTATGACTCTTTAAATTCATAAATCACACCTTTCGTAACCCCCAGAGTTAAAATAACAAATGTCCATTTCTACAAAAAGGTCTTATTGGTTAAATTTTTAATCTTAATAATTAAGATTTTTATGTTTTTGATTATTGTTTATATTCGGGCAAGTAAATTTTTCATTCGGGCAAGTAAAAATCTGAAAGTGATAATTTCACTTGCCCAAAGGGCAAGTAGGAAAAAAAGTTAGTGTGGAGCCCTGACTATAGCTCTGTTTTCCTACATAATGAGCATAGCTCATGTCCTATATTCATTTAAACACATGTGCCCAATAATTGTGTCAGTGATTAAAAAAGAAAGAAAACGAAACAGAATTGCACCATTGCATAAATGGGACGAATGGAAAATCATGTAGCTACAGTGTAGTACATAAACATTTAAATAAAAATTCATGTGTCATGTTTTTCCAGAATTCAACTCTAAAAGGATTGGGCAATTTGGTGTTGAGGTGTTGAGGTGTTGAGGACTGGGGGGGGGGGGGCATGGAGGCACCCCCCCCTTCTGATCTCGGCAGTGGAGCGCATGACCATGCTGAAATTTGCATGCAGGTTCCTTTCAACATAAACTGTAAGACTGTACAGTAATTTTTGGGAAAAAAATCAATCTCTAATTAATATGAATTAATTATGCAAATTTATGCATGAAAAAACATGATTTGCATATTAAACACTCAATTTCACTTGAAATATTGTGATCTTTTGCAGAAGTGATCTTTGCGACCTCAATTAGATTTCATCATTTAAAATTGCAAAAGTCAATTTTTTCCTTATGTATTTCTTTATTTTTTGAATTTCTTATGTATTTCTCTGTTTTTGTAACTTTTGTTTTTGTTTTTTCCATAAAATTTACTGCAGACCATTCAAACACCAAAATTAGCTGAAAATTAATTATGAAGGTCAATTATAATAGAAAATAATTCATGACCTTTTTATGAATTTCAAAATATCAGACAAATTCGATTGACTTTGTACACAAATCACATAAATGAGCCATTTTGTGGCCATTTTTGGCATGACATTGTCTCACGAAAAGTCATGGGGCGTCGCGATGCTATACCCGTTTGTCTCGAATTTGGTCTCAAAAGTTGCGCAAGACTTCAGAGAAAAAAGTCATAGAATTGCGCGGTATTACCACTGTACATGTACGTTTCAAAATAATTGCGAGACACGTCCTTTTAGGGTTAAGAGAAACAAAAATTCTAGTCCATTTACATTGTAGGTTAGGTGTAATTTAACAACTTAACATACAAAGTTAGTATGTTAACCCGTTGGAGACTAAGTACGAGATATCTCGGGCTGGCGTCTATGGAAAATGCATGTTATAGCGAAATCAAATCATCTCAAAAAACCCTGTATGCTCATACCCTCTCTAAAGTTCTCAACAGTAGCCAAGAACAGAAAGTATACTGATACTCCATCTATTCGCTGCCATAGTCGTGACGTCACTCCGAGGTCAACCAGCCGCAACCATGGTAACTGGTTCACGCGATGCGCGTGCGCGGTATGAACACTGAACCGGCCGTGAGTTTGCTATGGCCGTCGTGTCAATGTATGGAAAAATGTGTTATTTTCACGAGTAATTATCCGAAACGCAGACAAAATTAAGGAATTTCAGGTTCTGGAGTGTGTTCTCAGACAAGTTATCCTTTATAGAAATATGGTCTTTTGCCTTATTTTTTGCTACAATTGTTGATTTTGAGGGAAATTTCCAGGCAGTCATAGCGAAGTTTCAAACCCGTGTTATACAATGCGATACTACAGTGAAAAGTTTACCGGAACATGGAAACCCAGATTTTGTAATCGGCATGTTTCTCCATCGGGAATCGAAAATAACTGCAACTGTGGCTCTCACTGGTATGTTGACACCCTGCTGCAAAGCAGTTGACCATTCTTCAGCTTTAATTTTGATGAAAATATGATAAATTTTGGTTCTTAACTTGCGGTCTCTGAGCGTTCGTGGTAAAACTGATATGAGTGATACGTTGTTACGGAAAGTGCGTGAACCATTGTCAAGAAAGTGAGCGTGACCCGAGGTCAAGTTACGTCACACTTTGGCAGCGAATCTATTATATCTTAGACTTAGTACTTTCTTCGAAGTTTTCTGTCAATAGTTTGTTTTATTTTCTGCTTTTTGTGCACAGTTGTACCAAGCAGAGTTAGATACATAGCTTGCACGGAAATGTTTTTCACTGCATAATATGTTACAGTCAATCAGCGTGTTTCTATTGAGCCTGGTAGCCTACCGTATTTATCCGGATAAAATTTAACCAGGTAATAGCGGAGAGCGTGTGTTTCTATTGGATTGCATTTTCTGCAAAGTGTGATCAATCCTACCGGGATCGTACGATTACCGGCTAAGAGTCCGTTGACCTGGGTTGCCGCAAGGTATTGTGGGACGCGCTAAGTCAAATTTATGCTCAATCAAACACGTGCGCTGCAGCCAAGGGTCACATGTTCCGATAGCGTGGTTTTGTTGACTTCCGGTTGTTAACCGGTTGATACTGGTTTGTCGGATGTTTCTATTGACGTCTTATGGTATCTTACGGTATAGCTCTCCGCTATTATCCTGCAAAAACCAGGATGAATACCAGCGAAACTTTCTCCGCTAGAAAGATGGATAGTGGCGGAGACGGTCTGTTTCTATCTTCTACTCCATTAGCTGGTTCATTCTGGAAAACAATCTTCAATGAAACACGCTGAATATCAAGCTAGATGTAGCTCTCCTTTTGAAGTTATCAATACTTTCATTACACATTTTAGTATATCTGGGACATTTTTAGAGTAAACATTTCTCTACATGCATTGAGGTGTATTCCCTGGCAGCTTGTTGCAGTGTTGAAGGACATCACATCAAAACAGCTATGAATTCTGAAATGTGATTTGGCCTTCGAATCTGTGCAGGAAGTAATGTACTTGGTGAAAATGAATAGAGTGTGTTTACATTTATAACCACATACAGAATTATAGAGTGATCAAATCTAACATGACATGGATAGCTGCACATGCCTCTACACTCTCCCCCTGTGCCTGGTATCTTAAAATAGGTATAGAGATTTGTCAGGGAGGATTGTCATGGGTGGGAGATAGTAAGACAAAGTTTGGTTTTAGTGTAAGCAGAAAACTAAAATGTCGTGTTGCACTTACTGTATTAAATGGTTACATGTTACATGTACATGTACATGTATATAATGTATTAATGACATGATTGGGAGTAGTCCTCAACTTGGGGTGAAACTATTCTAGAATCAAGTAAACTGTGCGAGGATTCAAGTGTGAAAATTTGGTAGTTAAAAGCCGGGATGTAGTCGAGGGCGGCCATTCCTAGTCACGAGGCCGCTGGAAAAATAGTTTTCCCATAGACTTTGTACACGTGACTCAGTCCGAGGCCAAGGCTGGCAAAATCTGGCCTTGAGGCCGGCCACGACTACATCCCTGGTTAAAAGTTGACTCATTCTTAAACAATTTCCGTCAGTATGCTGGCAGACAAATCTGTTGTGTAGCAGTCTATGGGTTTTAATTCTCTCGAGCCTCAAGAGAAACAAAATGCTAGTGTGTTCATGCTTCAGTAGGCTTAAGTAAACAAATTCAAGATAAATCCCTCCAGCCAGGAGATGCACTCCAGCTGGAGTATCCATTGATATATCTTTCAACCAGTTTGGTTCAAGAGGCATTGTTTATTTCTCCCAATCATGTCACTGCCCTTTAATGCCTTAAACATCAAATGCTCTAAAGCCCTTCATTTTTCAGGAAATATTAGCCCCTCCGGGCCCAGCAACATTTTGCCATAGGTAATTGACTGTAGGCGTGATTGCTGATCACTCAAAAATCCAATAGGTCATTTAAACAATTTCGGTATATTTGATATAATAACATAATAGCTTTTATTTACCCAGGGTAACCACTTCAGTAAAATAGACTGTTCTTCCAGTGGGCCCTGCATAACATAAATGTTATTATTACCCTTCTCTGTTCTAGAATGCCGAGCGCCTGGCTGGAAAGCAGAAGGTACCATTTTTAAAAAGTCTTTGGTATGACCCGGCCGGGGCTCGAACCCGCGACCTTCCGGATGTGAGGTGGACACTCTAACCAACTAGGGCTAGGCCACACCGGTGATGTTGTTTTCTGATGTCTGTCATGAAAAAAAAAAAAAATTGTGTCGAAGATTAATGAAAAAAATCTTGAGATCTGATCAACCAAACCTATTAACTGGCTTGAAAGAAACTTGCATGGAAATGTTGGCAGACAATCTCAGAATTGGCTGAGTTTTTCTTTGTACATTACTTTTAGGGGTTTTATGGAGGAAATTGAAGTCAATACTGAAAATGTGACATTACTTGAAGCTGTTTCACATTTACTCCTAATAATAACAAGATGTTTCAAGACTGCATTCTTGACGTTACCATAGAAATGAAATGAAATCACTAGCGTTTGGCAGTGCTGAAAATTAACTCATTTTGGGGGAAGCCCAGTCAGGCAATGTCAACCTAATCACGATTTTTCCAAATTTACTACACCAAATGCAAAATCTGATAGCCAAGATATAAGCAAAGAAAAACACAAATTTTTTTTCTTGCTTTCACATATCACATGTATCTACTGCAGTCGAGACCCATTTTCAGCCCCAAATTCCCGCTCTAGTGCATCATTATTTTGGAAGCTACAGAAATGGTTAAAGCCCAAGTTTAGTTTTGGGGATTTTTTTTTATTTGAAAGCTTTATGCCCATAGGTCATATCACACTAATAACAGATTCTGAATATCTTTCGGTTTTTTTTAAATAATTAATGAATAATCTCGGGGGGGGGGGGGGGGAAACCCCAAGGATTACGGGGTACCACCAAAATTTTTGACTGTATTTCACATCATAGCATCTAAAGGGTTAATAGGGTGTTAAGGTTATCTGAGTTATACCTCATAAGAAAGAGCAGACTCTGCTCTTTTTGATGAGGTATAACTCGGATAACCTTAACACCTTATTAAAGCGTTCAAATAAAAAAAATCCCCAAAACTAAACTTGGACTTTGATTCTTTCCACTCTGGAGACCCCCTAATTTGCCATTCTTTGTTCCAGTGCATCATACATAGATCCGTGAAAGGTCGCTCCAGAACATCATTCTTTTTCTACGGCTTTTGGCCTGGCGGCAACCAAAGTCTTACAGCAGCACAGATTCAGACCAGAGCAGTGCACTTTCAGCACACCATGAAGTATACTGTATCATTTTGAGGTTGTAACTCCTGTTCTGAAGACACTCATTTTTTGCTCAAGCCTGCTTCAGAGCCCCCTATTTTTGACTTCGATGTAGTACTGTACATAGTTATCACATTATAAGCCGAGTGCCCCTCCCACCCGCCTCAGGGGTAATTTATTCTGTGATATATTCCACAGTGAAGAGGAAGAGGAAATACACCAGACAATAACTGCTGCCCTGTACCTGCGGGATACTATCTTCACATTGCGTGGGCCCACATTTGCTAACCTCGGAGCTTTACGAATTAGACATAATAATGAACTCTGGGGGAATCCCTACAGACCGAGCCAAAGATTTGTACCAATGGACATTTTATCTGGACAAAACTCATGAATCTAAGCTTGAAAGCATGAGTAGGAGTTTTATATGTTTGATTGTAGTTAGAGCACCTAGCTGCCCCTCTTTTCTTTCATTTTAATTCAGTTTGCACAACTTAAAGGCAAGGTTCACCCTGACATCAAGTTGATTTTAATAAAAGCAGAACAATGAGAGAAACATATTAATGAAAGTTTGGCGAAAATCCACCAACGAATAACAGAGTTATGAGGTTTCAAAGTTTTACATTTCTGACGTCACATGCGAGCAGCTCCATATATGTCATGTAATATAAATTCCATAAAAGTGCCGTTTTCTCAGAAATTTGAAAATGAGTTTACCTGTGCATTCAGTATATCATCAGAAACATTATTTCATACATGCTTCTATGAAAAAAAAACCATCAGTTATCATGAACCATTAAAAAATGGCAATCTATGGAATTTATATTACATGACATATTGGGAGCTGCTCGCATGTGACGTCACAAATTTAAAAATTTGAAACCTCGTAACTCTGTTATTCTTTGTTATTTGCGCAACCAAACTATCTTAATATCTTTCATTCTCTCACTGTTGCTTTTATGAAAAAACTCACTTGTATGTTCAGGGTTGAACCTTGCTATTAAAGAACCTTAGGCCGATTTTTGGAAGCATGGTTGCTATTCTTGGTCTATGGGGCTGTAAAAGTACTCTGCAACCTTTTTATTATGTGCCGGTAAATTCTTCCTCTTTATCACTTTTGAACGATCTTTCAGTAGAGGTTATCAAGTTTGTCGTATTGGTTTGTGATTTCATTTTAACTGGAATGAAACATGTTAGCATAGTTTTGTGTGGGAAATATAGTGCCGTGCAACATTTTCATGAGATTCAATATCATTTAAAGAGAAAGAAATGGCATACGTGGATGCATATGTCTGCCTCAGTTGTTCCTGTGAATAGATTGACAATGCTGAGATATCATGATTGTTTTTCATAGAAGAATGTCATAGGCTATGTCAGCGTATTTGTGAGGGGGAAAGGGAAGGGCAAGTGCAACTGAAGCACATGTACCAATGAAAATTAATTTATACACACGTTTGCCCACGTTATATTCCAGCAGAATACAATTATCTGTTTTCAGGTATCTTAGACTAGAGGTGGCAAAATTTGATCTAAATCTCATTCGATTATAGTGGAAAAAAAAACATTGAGGATAACATGATATATCGCCTCAGTTGAAAAACAGATTTGTGATGAATAAGCTAAATTTAATTTAGGCTTGATGGTGCGCCCATTGGGGCTGTTATCAAAACGTCAAAACAATGTTGCTTTCTGTAGACGTCTCGAAACTAGATCTGGAGATTCGTGGTGCCGATTGTTTACAAATGGCATTTTCGTTGGGCAGTGTGTTGACAGGTTTGTTGACAAAATATTAAATGCACTACTGCTCTTGCACTACCACAAGTTTGATAACTGCACAGCATGGAGATCTCTCTTTTACTCCTTCCTCCCTGTTGTTACCTCTTGTGTGCAGAGTATTCATAGCTATAGGGATTTCTTGGTCCCTCCCATTGCAGTGCATGCAGTTACCCCATTCGGTTTTCATAACCGATGGCATTTTGGGCCATATCGTGCCTCTGGTGATATTTTGAAATAATCATGAGATCATTATCGTGTATTTGGTATTTTTTCAACGTCGAATTATTTCAATGTTATCAAAAAATTGCCCAGCCAGGCCAGCCCTACCTTGGACTTTTTCACATGGCAGCCAAATCGTGATTAGAGTTACCACCCGTACACACGATAAAGGTCTTAGCAGATAACACGATTAATAGAATTCAACATTTGAATGAAGAGACGTGGCCATGTTTCTGGGTACATTTTTACATGCCAATCCAAACATTTGTGAAATTCTTCGAAAAAAAAAATACAGTATTGACAGAGTTATTTCAGATCTAGGGTATATGTAGTAAAAAAAGAAGTGATTCTAATGAAGGACAGATCATAAGAAATGTTTTCAGGTTGATTGTTTGGGAATTACTGTGTGATTCCATACAAGAAATTTTGGGCATTTCTACAATATGCATCATTTTCTGTATAGGGCATATATTTTGCATACATGTATTTTCACAAGTTTGCTTCAAGATAGGGGATTAATTCATGAGAATTTGTGTTTTCATTCACTTTGTACTTTGTACAGTGAAAGCAGTGCCTACAGTGGCCACTCAAGGAAACTGAGAATGTGGCTTTTATAGACAGGTGGCTCCAAAAAGAGAGATTTGTAAACACATAATTTGTCTCCCAGGACATCAGTTTAGTGGCCACTATAGGTAGGTTGGCTGCTATGTAGAGGTGGCCAGTAAGGCACGTTTGACTACACAGGGTGGCCCAGAGAGAATGCAAAACCTGCAATCATTAATTTCTTCACCATCATCAACAAAATGTCATTGATTTTTGTTTTGTTGGTTAGAACATTCTTTTTCCATCAAAATGATACCATGATCATTGATTTTTAGTCAGGCGTTTGGATCCTGGGGGCATTTTTCTGAGACACTGTCATTTCCCAAATTTCCTACTTTTTCAACGCCACGGATCCTCGGAACATCAAGATTTTCTCACAATGTAGCATGGCATAAATCAGCAAGGCCGACAGACTGCAGTTTTCACATTGTCTTTATTTCTGTCAAAGCGAGGGCATTCCTGCAGTTTGTCTGCCAATAGCTTCTATGGCACGCTGTAACGAGAGAATATTTTGGTATATGTACATGTAGAAGAAATTAGCAATCGCAAGTTTTCCGTTCTTTCTGGGCCACACTGTATATCAAGATATGTAAACATTTTTGTTACATAAAAGACCTGATCTCACTGGATTAGACATCGCCGTGACTGATCAGTCACAGGAATCGCAGCTACGTCTCCTCCAATGAAATCAGACTTTTAGTCATGAAATTTACGACAAAACCACAGCGACTGTGAAATGTTCATTTTAATCTGTATACCTTGCATGTATCTATTTAAGTGAGAAATCCTTTGTAGTCTGTATAGGCCCATAACCTTCCCATAATAATTTAAAATGATGGATCAAAGATATGTTTAATTTTAATAGTCAGGAGACTTAAAAAGATATATTCGACAAATGTCAACAATTTCAGTAAGGAATCACCATGCAAGAGAACATGCAATACAGTCTACAAACATTTCACCGTCTTTCAATGTTCAAAGTGTACCATGCTGTGCATAATGTCATGAGAACCCTAGCTCCTACAGTACATGTACATGTTCATGCAGTGATCTAGTGCATAGTTGGCTTACACAAAGCACTCTCTGGCACTGCTGTATGTGCATTTACATTGAACTACTGCCTGTGTGTGCTGTACACATGCAATATACACATGTGCAGTCTGCCACACCTAAACGTTGGAGTACTGTGGGAGAGCTTACGAAACAAAGGTCAAATGGCAACTGCTAGTGCTAGCTGCAGCATTATGCGGCAGCCATTTTGGAACCTATTTTTGTATGAAGGACAGCATAAAGGACTGAAAGAAGGTCCCTGTGGGCAAGATTCTGTTCTATTCTTGTGGGCTAGCTTTGATAGCAGAGTAATTCTTAGGACAAGGGGTATAGCTACATTATTTTTTGTACAATGAAGTTAATTTGTTTAATTATATGGTGCTGGGATGTATATTGCACATTGTTGGTAATTAATCTTTGCCCACAAAGTGACAGAGATTCTTTGATATCCACTATTTTCTTTTGTT
>JZLH01S0481165.1:8274-19297 GCA_001188425.1 Eucidaris tribuloides
TCAGTTCCAGAGACCCCCAAATTTGCCATTTCGCTTCTGTTTTTTTGCTCGGCCACGCCAGAGCATTGCCCTTTCAGCACGGTGCGCTGAAACTTCACCGCTTTGTAGTTCCGGAGCATAGCATTTTGAGGTTTTCTGAAGCCTTAGCTCCAGTTCCGGAGACCCCCATTTATCGCTCAAGCCCGTTCCAGAGCCCCTGATTTCGACTTCGGTACGGCACATAGGTACATGTATCACATTGTAAGTCCCCCGGGTACTGCCTTCCAATCAAACTAATTATGTTCATTTTACGTGTAGTGAACCGCATTCTATATTACTGAGGAGAACCACTATTGTGTTGGGGTCATAACAACGTGGTAAATCATTTTATCTGCTTGCTGTATAAGCAACAACACAAGGAAATTCTTTCTAATATACCATAGAAGTAGCTGTACGTATTTGCTGTGTGGTTTGTGTGTGGTTTGCACACATATGTAATGAGTCTGTAATCATATCCTGGTTGACGAAGATCTCACATTTCTTGATTAGAATTGTAAAGTAGGCCTACTTGGGGGGGGGGGGGGTAGGGGGAGAGGAGGTTATGGCTTTTTTCCCCTTTGTTAATTCCTGAATCAGGACATGTTATTTTTATTTTAATCAAGTGATACATCCACCCTTAGCCCCCAAACCACCCTAAGGTGACAAAGTTTCATTGTTTTTGTTGTTGTTGTTGTTATTTTTTTTTTGGGGGGGGGGGCAGTTTTCCCTGAGTCCTCCCCAGGATCCAATGTTAAGTTCTCTAGTAGATTGTTAACAGGAAATACCGGGAATATCAGCTCTAGGAAACATGATGACATGTTTACGCAATATTGCATAAGTAGATCACATGTAGGAATATTCACAAATATTATCTGAATAGGGGGTTTCAAGCACGCCAATATTATCACGTATCCCGCACGCAAAGGAATGCGCGTATACGCGCTGTGGCTAGAAGAGAGGGTGTATAGGAAAATATTGTACAGTGAGGAAAAATATTGGATACATCCGGGTAATTTCTTGTTTACTTGTACGAATTGATCCAGTATTTTACACACAATGTATAATAAAGTAATAATAATATAAAGCATTTTGAACAAGAATCACACTAAATCATTATTTTTTGCATATAATGAGCTTGCTTTGCAAAATTTACAAGAGGAATATGTGATTTCAGTTGTATAGTTAGAAAGTAACATGTAAACTCACGAAGAACGGTTGTTCCCGGTAAAAGACTTAGAGGATTCTGTTGAATTTCAATTCATGAAAATTCTCTTGTGCATTTAGATAATAATGATAATATTGGATGGCTTATTTTCGGTGGACACAGAAAATACTGTACTCCTTATGAAAATATCGGACTCGTCTGCAACTCGTCCGATATTTGTCATAAGTCGTACAATATTTTCTTGTGTCACCTCAAAGCCATCCAATATTATACAAATATTTGCTAAACCTGAGATCATGTCCAGTCACATTTCTGTGGCAGTTTTTGAGGTGTACATACTTTGTAAAGTCCTGATTACCAGTAAGCTTGCAATGAAATGCAGTTTTGATTAATCAGTGCATTTATCTAGATATTTAACATTTAACAAGGTGTTGGAACATCTTATATCCCTATAACATACTGTATACGCCATATATTTCATGTCCATATATTTTTTCGCGATTTTGCTTCCAGACGGGGAATTTCGCGAGAGCATATTTTCGTGATTTTATTGTATTTGCATTCACTTTGTACAGAAATGTCAGGAAGTGAAAATGTTCGCGTTCATTAAGTCGCGAAATTCGCGAAAAATAAAACCACCACGAAATATTCAGTGTATAGAGTACAAAGTTTGCACAGGACAATACACTGTAGTGTCTACTATATAATATTTTGTGTAAATATATTTCCGTGATTTTTCATGAGAGTGAGGGATTCGCAAGAGTTTATTTTTGTGATTTTATTACATTTGCATATAATTTTTGTACAGGTATATCGGAAAGTAAAATTGTTGCTATTCAGTGTGTACAGAACAGTGTGGGTGTTTTATCTTGTATTGATACTGTAAATTTTTGGGGAAAAAATATTTTTTTTTTGTAAATGTTAAAAAATATAGCTCCAACTTGTATTTCCAGAATAGACTATATACTGAACCTATTCTCAAATCAAATTTGCAGAGATTCCAATTTACCCAGATTTTATGGAACGTTTGTAAATGTAATGCTACTTTTTCTAGGGCTTTTTATATGTATTTTGGTATGTTGTATGTACTAGTTTGTTGTATGAATTGTAAAAAAAAAATTGAAACTCAACCCCGAGAAAGATAATTGCCACAATTGAATTCTCATCAAAATATGGTCAAAATTCAAACCGACAGAATGTGTGAATACAAACTGTGTTTTTGTGTGGAAAGCAATCCATATGGATTAGTTAAGATGATTGCCAACATTATTCATTCAATATACCAGTACTAATACTTTGCCACTTAAATATTTGTAGCATATTTTTCACACATGATTTTGCTTTGTTACTGGTATCATGTTCAATGCAGTCTAAAAACATATTTTTTAAAAATTTGTTTGGATAGTGTACTGTACTTCACTGTCTGATGATTCATTCCCAGCTATAAATAAGTTCTGTTTTTGTTTTTGTTTTAATCTACATAGGTTTTATACCTGGATGGAGATACTCTTTCGACAGAGAGTTTGTTCAAACTTGGCCATGGCGAATACAGAATAAAGGTACTGTATGTCATTGATATCATTAAACTTGTATGTGTATCTTGTTTACTTGTAGTACATAATATAAACTAGTTCTATTACACAGTATTTTAGTCAAAACTGGGCAGTTTTGGAAACTTTTTCTTCTTCTGAAAAATGCTTTTTTTTACTAGGTTAGTTTATCAGGTAATTCTAATGTGTAAATCATACTAAACCTTACACCAATGTAAAATGCGTGAAATGAACTACATGTGTAACTTTTTATTGTTGTTAATGTTTTTACATACAGTATGATGCAACATTAAAAAGGTACAGGGCTAACAGCAGGTTAAATTTGATTCTGTTCTATATGGTAGGGCTTAGTTGGGGCTTCCAAACTTCTACGCAGAATTTGGAAGTTCAATAATTATGCTTATTTATGCAAATTTGTTGAAAATCACTCAATATGCTACTATTCATTTATTTCCAGACAGATTTTGATTCTGTTTGTTTTATCAGATAGGGCTTGGTTAGAGGGGCTTCAAAACTTTACATAGATTGAAAATGTTTAATTATGCTACATGTAATTTATGCAAATGATGAAAAGGCCACTTCTCCTTTAATTTTCGGTAGTTCATGATTATTTTCGCTCAGACTGATAAAGATAGGACAGGGCATCCAATCTTAATTTTGCAATTCACTTTAATGCTTTTTTATGTTGTTTTTTTTCAAAATCAATGAAAAATTACAAAAAAAAGCCTGAAAGCCTGAAATGGCATAATTTTAGAATGTGTTCAGTCTAAAATCGCGAGATGCAGGTGAGACGTATATTGCACATTGCATAACTTTTTTGTTAATATTCTTTAATATGTTTTTGGTTAAGTAAAAAAAGCAAGTGTGGAGCCCTTCTTACCAGGTCCAATGGCTATTACCTTGTGGCCTGGTAAAAGCTAATTGCATAGAACGTATAGCCCTGTAAGTCATACAGGTTAGATTTTGTGGGGTTTTTTTGTGGGGGGGGGGGGAGGGGTTATGGGACTGTCATTACCTAGGATTTAGAGGGATAACCTGGTTCTTGTTGTAATTGGAGTTATTTCAGATTGACAATTATTTTTTGAGTTGTCATGTCATTTTCATTATGGTGTTTGAACTGAAATGTTTGTCAGACTGATTTGTGACTTTTTTTATTTCAGCTTACTGCGGCTGCATGGGAAAAGGTGACAAAAGCTCGTGAACTAGTGGAAAACATTCTCAAGGAAAACAAAGGTGTGTAGAGAAAGGATTGTGTTTTTGAACAATGCTACTTCTACTACTTCCACATTTACTGCTACTGTGACTTCTGTACCACTGCTACATCTTATAATACTACTCCTACGATATTGCAACAACGCCAACTTCTAGAATAACAAATAAGAACAACTACTAACTACTACAACTCCCGGTGGGGGGGGGGGGGGCACTCACATATAATGGTAGTATATATATATGCGGCCCTCAAGGCCCCCTTTTAATGCCTTGCCAGCCATTCCCAAGCGTATCTTTGTCATTGACCAACCTGTTTTCATGGTACACAGTTAAAATCTCTCATTCTCTGATTTTATCGCTGGTTTTCTAAGCCCGATTTTTCATTTGGATCCCGTTTCCAAGAACAAATCCATGTATGTAAGTCACTTTTTTTTCCTAGTGCGATTCGGCAAGCCGTACAAACATGTGTAGCGTGCAGGGAACTGCGTAATATGCAAGCATATAAAATTCAGTATCTGCTGTGTAAATCACTGTTCAGTGGTCAGAATTGACCAATAAGCACGAGGCAGCTGAACAGCTGCTGACGTTTATTCCATGAAAAAAAAGACCGTTCCAGTGATGTAGTCAACTCACCACCTTCCGAGGCCAAGACCGAGTCCTGGTCACTACCATCCGAGGCCGTGGCCGAGTCCGAGTCACTATGGTCCAAGGCTGAGTCGGAGTCACCAACATACAAGAAAATGTAATATTTTAGGGCATAGTTTTAACCTTTTATAATTATTTTTAAATCCTACAATCAATTGAACACAATAATTCAACCAATCTGCCATCAACCAATTACTGAAACTTATCAATTTGAGAAAAAATTCAAAAATAAAGTAAATCAAAAGTTGCTAACTTTGAAGTAAGCAATATTTAATATCAATGACTAAATTTCATCAGAACATTTAGCTAATGAACGGGCATCAACTTTCCCAGTACCTGTAATGTTGCACTGTATAGGGCAGTGACATGACAGAGAAACATCAACTCATATGAATAACTATGTGAATCTTACGGGCCGGGTAGATTGAAGTAATTAGAGGTGAATTTACGTAGCTTCAAGTTATAGTAGGATTTACATAATTCTTTATGGAATATTAGTTTGGAAATATGTGTAGCCTACATGTGCTTCAAGATGCACGTCCAAACAAATGCAATGACGTTTATTATTGGATTCAACAGCTCTGGCCTCGACCCAAGTCACCGAGGCCGCATCTTACGAAGCCGAGGACGAGTCCGAGTCACAGGATTACGAGGCCGAGGCCGAGGACTGGCAAAGTCGGCCTCATCCCTGGACCGTTCCCAACTCCCATTCAATTCATAATTCATTCCAGCCAGGCATCAGTTCGCAAGACCCCCATTTTGGAGAGGGCTCTTTAGTTCTTAAGCCCCTTGGTTTGTGATCCACTTCCGTTCTTGAGGGTATGGTTTCAGATTTTGGGGTCACACACCCCTATCATGTCCAAATGTGAGTGCCCAACACCCCCCCCCCCTCTTATATTATGCATGCGTAAACTGGATCTTTCTTACAGATGAGCAGACAATATAATTATGTTTGACTGAATAATTTTTGTCAGGTATTATGATAATTACTTTTTTGCTGTTCCCAATCACAAAAGTCTGGTGAGCTAGAATGTTAAATAACATTTAGGGATATATAAAAAGAGGCCAAAAATCATGAAATATAAATGAAAACTACCCAACTGTACGTATCTGTGCAACATTCTGACACAGTCTATCAAAAAAGAAAACAATATTTAAAGATTATAGCTATTGCAAATTTCTTCATCAGATTTGATCAGAAAATTGTCAAAATTGGAATGAAGTGAGGAGATGCTTTCCAACATTTTGCTCAAAATATAACCTTGATTAAAGATTTTTTTACATCATGTGTGTTAATTTTACAAAATGTTATCAAATATCAAAACTCATCTTCAGCTCTTCCTTTATGAAGCTGGTGGCTTGGATCATCAAAGACATCAAACCACCTGAAGAATTCATTTTTTTTTTGGACATTTTTAGAAACCCGGCTACTACTCAGTTCATTATTGCTTCTTAGGACCCTATCTCTCATTTGTACCGTAAATGATTCTCAAGTATGTACACATATGTGACAAGAAGTCATTGTGTTATTATCATTGGTATCAATGTTTTCCATTGAATTTTAGTTGTGTATGGCATCAACACTGGATTTGGGAAGCTTGCCCGTGTCGTGATAGAATCTGAAAAGTTACGGTGAGTTTAACATTTTGTGTACTGACAGTGCACCGGCTCGTCCACGTATAACGTCAATGGGCTACTGATGGTTCTCCAAGGCGATAATCATTTTCATACATCTTAATTCCAAATTTAAGCCTCTGTAAAATGACCACGAATGATATTTTGCTTGAAAGGAAGAAACATAGAATCGACTGAATGTGTAATAAAGACCGTTCTTGGTACAAGTGAATTTTTGTCAGAAAATCATACTTAGTTTGGAGGCTTTTGAATACCATTTTGTATTCTAGCTAACAAACCTGGATGGTTGTCCAGCACTCAAAGTGTTAAAGGGTAGTGCCCCCCCCCCCCCCATGACAAAAGGGCATAGCTGACATTTTGGTGTTTTGGAGATATTGAGCAAAATGTATTTTGTTCAACACATAAAGCCCTATTCAGTGCGCTTTTAAAGGTTAGTGACATGATTGGGAACACTTGAAAATGCCTCAAGAACCAAATGAGTTGAAATATATACCAACTATACACTAGCAGGAGTGGATCACCCACCTGGGAGGATTTGTCTGTAATTTGTTTACTAAAGGAGAATCAAGCATAAACATAGGAGTATCTTAATTTTATCCGGGGACGATAAAAATAAGCCCCATAGAGAGCCACACAGCAGGTTTCTGTGCTACGAGTGATATTGACACTGTTTATTTTAGAATGAGTCAATGTTTGACTACAAGATTTTCACAGGAGAATCCTTGCATAGTTTACTTGATTCTAGAGTAGTTTCAGGCCAAGTTGAGGACTACCCCCAATCATGTCATTGACCTTTAACAAATGGATTATGAAACAAAGGGACACTTCTAATTAATATTATTTTTGTTCTGCATGTTTGACATGATATACTGAGTCCCCTACACTATATAACTCAATTTTAAAGAAAAAAATGTCAGTTATGCCCTTTTGTCAGTTGGGGGGGGGGGGGCAGTAGACCAGTAGTGACATGATTTGGAAAAGTTGAAAACGTCTCAAGAACCAAATGAGTTGATATACCAATAAACACTCTGGCTAGATCCAGGCTGGAAGGATTTGTCTTGAATTTGTTGACTTGAGAAACAAGCATTAATTTATCAGTACTGAATTGATGTATCACCCTGTTAGAAACTGATTCTACAGTGTGTCTCAAAAAAAATTGTGCAAGTGAAACCTGCCCTCTTTGGCAATTAGAAAATACACTCTTGTGACATGATGCTTACATCAGCGTCAAGAGCATAGTCTTAGCTTTCAAATACCATTAGTTTTGCTTGTCTTAATCTTGAGACACCGGTATGTTAATTTAAATTAGAAAGGGTAAAATCACAATTGTGTCACTTTTACTACAGTCCCTTGTAAAAGTGACACAATTGTGATTTCACCCTTTTGTGGTTTACAACATATCTCTCGATTGAAACAAGCAAATTAAACAGAAGAAACAGCAATCAAAAGCTAAGACTTTGCCCTTGACGTTGATGTAAGCATCATGTCAGAAGAGTATTTTCTAATTGCCAAAGAGGGCGCTTTTTACTTGCACAATTATATTTGAGACACACTGTATAGAAAGCTACACAACAAATTTGACCATGACAGCAATTTGTTGTAACGATTGTACAATTAACAGGAAATGGCTGACAGTTAAATTCTCACAGCAGAAACCATGAAACAGTATGTTTGACTTTGGTATCATTATGTCAAAAATTAAGGGCTACTTTGAATCATGTTATTTCCTTTGATGCAAATTTTTTTGGGGATGAAGCAATTAAGTTAGTCACTGATCTAAATCAGTTGTCTGTTTCCAGATTCCAGACATACAGTAAATTGATTTTTTATTGTTTATTTATTATTTTTGCAATGTTAATGACTATAATTTTGTTTTATATCTGGGTGTTGATCTGTCAAAATTTAATTATAAATGAAAATTTACAACAACAAAAATAGATTTAGCTAATAACAATTAATAATAATAATAATAATACCACAATGCTTATATAGCGCATATTACTGCCAAACGCGTCTCTATGCGCTTTTTGAAAGAAAAGAAAAAAATGTTAAGAAAGATGCTGGCAACTGTAAATGATAACTCAGTCAAAGTACTTTTTGAATAAATATGTTGCATTAATTTATTCAATTGTCAGTTTTATTAAAGTAACAGTTCATTGTGTAATTAATATAAATGGTTATTGTAAATTGATATGTACTAAATATATTATTATATTTTATTGCATTTTGTACATACAGAGAATTACAGGAGAATCTAATTCGATCTCATTGCGTTGGTGTGGGGCGACCTTTGACACAAAGCAAAACAACGTAATATCTTCTGGCGTTACGCATCAACACACTGGCCAAAGGTCACAGTGGGATTTCTGTGAAAGTACTGGAGCAAATAATCGATGCTTTCAATGGTAAGAAGAAAGCCCAATTTAACATCATCATCATTTATTTCAGTCAGCTTTTTCCCTCGTACGAAGGGTTACTGACTCTTGCGCCATGATGACACTCCCTCCCAAGTTTAGGCCAACCTTATTGCTTTCCTCCTTCAGCATATCTTGCCATGTAATCTTGGCCTTCTTTTTCCTCTTATGCTATCCACTTGCAGATCCCATGCTCTTTTCACAGATTCATCATCTTCCCTCCTCAACACGTGACCCATCCATCTCAAGACACTTCGCTTTACTACCTCCACAACAGTTTGTTCCAACCCCAACCTTTCCATGAGCTCACTTGTATTCTTTTTGTCAGATATTTTTACACCTCACATTTTCCGTATCATGGCTCTTCCTGTTCTCAACAGGGTTGGCCATTTCCCGGGAAATACCTGTATTTCCCACCCAGGCGGGAAATACTGGGAAATACCGGGAAATACTGGGAAATACCGGGAAATACTGGGAAATACCTGGGAAATACGTGGGCAATACCTATTATTGTACTCTTGAAGTTGTACAAGGTCATCTAAGAAGGTCACTAATACCCTTCATTTAGGCTCTTCTTACACAGGTTTTAGATGAAAAGTTCAGTCATGATAATAACTTAATTCAGTGATATTTCACATACTGTAAATACATTGTGGTTTGTACATCATTACACAAGTCTTACATGTGGTGTGCGACCCTCATCTTGCTGAATATACTGGGACAAAATCAACAACTGTCTATAGGGTATACTATTTGGTATGTTCCGGATTTGTGGAGCAATTCGCCTGTATTTGCAGACTGAAATGATTGAAAAAAAAGTAAAATAAAAGCTGGTGATTTTTAGATTTTCCTACTTTTAGTATTGATTTGGCTGTGCAGAAAATTTGTCACACCAATCAGAATGAGTCCCTAGTTCCCCACAATCATTTAAGTTAGTTTTTTTGTTGTATCTTGTGTTGAATCACATTTATTGAAAAACAATCTCTACATTTTTTAGTTAGTATCCTTCAAGAAATAACTTTTTTATAGTATTTCCCAGTATTTTCTGGTATTTCCCGGTTTTGTCAAAAATAGCAAGGTGGTATTTACCAGTAAATACCAGTATTTACCACCTGGTATTTACCGGCCAACCCTGGTTCTCAAGATACTTTCTTCTACAGTACAATTATTGTAATTGTGTGTTTGGCATAAAGGTGGTAGCATTATGTTCCCAGCAGAAGGGCCTTATCATGGGCGGAAGCCAGAGATGTGGCAACTGGTAGGTCAGAATGGAGACATTCAGTGGAGGCTGTATGTGTCACTTAGGTGTCTGGAGGATAGGTAACAGGTAACAAAAGGACCTTATCAGTCAATTTTCTGTAATTTGAACACTATTTCCTATTCGATATGTGCACTCAACAATGACAGAAGGATCTTATCACACTACTTTGATTGTCATGTGAAGAAAACCAAATGGTTTTTTAGGTTAGAAGCAATTTACTGTTAAGGCACTTCTGTTTTGAGCAGATGCTGCCCAATCATACAATATTGTGTGAAAGCTTGTTTTGTGGTTTTAGTGGATTGTAATATGCCTTTCACAGAGGGAGTCCTTTAGCAAGGCAATTTATCCACATTGCAGCTCTGCACCTAAGAGAGAAATAGGGATCTGGTAGGAAATTCGGTAGTAATAATAGTTTACAGGGCCCTCTGGGAGAGAAGTGTTTGTTACTAGGAAGGCTTCCCTTATGATAATTCTGATGATGTTGATGATGATAATTGTTATTATTAATTGCAACACTTTAAACAATCTATGTAGGTCTTGTTGGTAGACACTTCTAGTACGAAGAATGTAACATTGACTTGTTTTTTTAAACAGGCACACTGTTGATGCAGGTTTGTTTGTTGGTGTTCAATAGATGCACAACACTACCATTTAGCTCAGACAAATGTAAAACATATTTTGGCCTTTGATCTCTTTTAACGTACTTCACTTTCATAGGACTGAGTATCCCCTTGCTTTCCTGTTGCAAATTCTCCTCCAATCTGTCCTATTCTGGGTTTGATGTTCTGCCTCTTCTAAAAGTAACTCTCTGGTCTTTCCATCTGAGTGGGGGCACAGTGCTCATGATCTGAACTGAGACCAGCTTAACTTTTTTCTGTCCATCTCTTCCCAGCCTCTTGTCTGTCCGTGGTTCCTTGCAAGGGAACCGTCGGTGCAAGCGGCGACCTGGCGCCACTGGCTCACATCGCCCTGGGACTCCTGGGAGAAGGCAAGATGTGGAGCCCAAAGAGTGGATACGCCGAGGCCAAGGATGTAAGTAGGGTGCAAGAAAAACATTTTAGAACAACTCCGCAGGAGGATAACTCCCCCGTAGGACAACTCCCCAATAGGACAACTCCCCCGT
>JZLH01S0481165.1:20157-43699 GCA_001188425.1 Eucidaris tribuloides
ACTGAGGACAGCTTCCCCAGAGGACAGTTCCCCTGGAGGAGTTTAACAATGTTTCTACCTTCATAAATCCTAATTGTCCTTTGGGGAAGTTGTCCTCTGCAGGAGTTGTCCTGATACGGAAAAACGTGCATCATCATTTATCAGGTGTGACAAAAAAAGGAGACTGTGACAGAGAAAATGCCGCCCTCAACATTGCATGTTCTCCATAAGTCCCTTGGAGAAGTTCAAGACACTTACATGTAGTTGCACCCAATACCCAACTGAACTTCAGATTGATTCCCTGCTACATGTTTGTGCCACTTCTTGGTTTCTGACGAGGCGTAGCAGCCTGAGTAAGAGACACAGACCGAGATAGGTGAACGATATTATAGTGGAATGTTGATGAAATGTTGTGCACACAGTGGCATGGGCAGACTTTCAATCAATATAGTGTCATAGGCGTGGTTGTTACAGTCTCGTTTCTTTTTTGTCACCCCTCTTGTAGTTGCTAAACAGGATTATAGGTCATGGTGTGCAAAAATATCACACCAAGGCAAATATAAGTTAAGTATATACATGCATTACATGTATTAAAGTATCCAAATTTGAGCACATAAGGTAAATTGCATAGCGTGGCACAATAAAAACCCTACTAAGTATTTGCCATGTGTAACAAAGAGGTGATGTACATTGCTTTGTGGACTTCAAGGTCAAAGGTCACCAGCTACGTTGGTTATGTCTATGAGATAAATAAAATTGAAGGAACTGTGCGGCAATGGGTATTTATTTGCTGGGCTCAGAATTAGGAAGGATGGCAGGGGCATGCCCATCAACTGCACAGCAATTGATTTAATCTAGTTATATGTTCCCATGCTGACATTTTCACTTGAGTATCAGATCATTTTGTGAGTTTTTTATGGCCAGGAATCTGTTATTGTTTATGAAATAAACTATACGTGACATATTAAAAAAAAAATCGGAGAAAATCACAACTTTTAACAAAATATTGAGATTAAGATTTTCTGTGCAACTTATTAGATGTAATTTTTCCCTAATTTTTTTTTTTTTTTTAGGTACTGAAGGCTCATGGCCTATCTCCTATTGTACTGGGACCTAAAGAAGTAAGTATGAGACTGTTTTCAGAAAATGTTTAACTTAACTTTTCCATATGTGCCAAATGTGGACCATAGGGGCGTCACTGGACCATTTTAAAGTTGGGGGGGGGGGGGGTTGCAGGGCGGCACCGGGGTACAATTTTAGGGGGGGGCCAAATCCATCAGGAAAAATTGTGTCATTAACGTTTTTTCCCAGCCAAACAGCATCAGACAAGTGTGGTGGCAGAGGGCCAACTACGATGAAACACAATTTTGCCTGCCAAAATAGCATTTTTTTCCCCCAGCCTAATAGCATGCAACAAGCAGGGGGCCGATGACGACGAAACACAATTTTGCCTGCCAAAAATTTTTATTCCCAGCCAAATATCCAAAACAATGGGGGCCATATTTTTTGCAAAACAGTCAGATGGTCATTTGCCGACTGCGAAAAATGAAACTGCCGACTGGGTGCATGAATAACAACAATAATCAAACCTGCACTCACCAGCTTTTGTGTTTACATCATTATAATAATCGTAATAATAATAATAATAATAATAATGATAATAATAATAATAATAATAATAATAATAATGATAATAATTAACATTTGTATAGTGCCTATTACGCTTTGTTTCTAAGCGCTTTATAAACTTGATTATACATGTTGCTAATGGAGTGCTGATGTGTCTTCACCTGAATGCAATCAATAATTCAATAGAAAACAAGACTGGAGTAGGCGTGGCAAATATTTTGGAGTATTTGTGTAAACAATGAAGTACTAATATATTAATTGTACACAAAACTCTTTTCTTTCCACAGGCAGCCAATGTAATTCTTGTGTCATATTCTTTAATATCCATGACATTTTTCTTCTACTTTCATCCTTTGTTTCACGGTAGGGCTTGGCCTTGATCAATGGCACGCAGCTGATCACAGCATTAGGGGCAGAAGGTAAATGTCTGTTATCAGTATTCCCAACATGTGAAAATCAATTATCATATTTTATTATTGAACAGATGTTTTAGAGAATGACTTCACTGTTCCTGAACCCCATCAGTGTGTTTCTACTCATCAAATGCTGTCACTGGGTATTTCTTCCCTACCTTTTTCTGAATGATAGTGATCCAAATCACCATTTTACACCATGTTTCTACTCGGACCCAAAAAGGCAAGTGATCAGGAGTAAACCAGATTCGGGGCATAATTTTTGGGTTAACGTAATGAATAATAAAGGATCTTGAGGATGTAAACAAATAAGACCCTTCAACTTACTAAATTTCCAGTACACCCGGCAACTGTCACTCGGTTATGGCAGTAGAAACATGCTGATTTCTTGAATTGTGCTTAATTAATTTTGCTTTAATAGTGTTGTATTCTTGCTGTTTCGTATAAGATTAGATTGATGGTTTCCTTTGAAGATGAAAGGAATGGTTTATAGCAGTTGCATTAGTTGACGATGGTGTTTGATTGACAACGACATGAGGATTTTGAGGACTGAGACAGCAATGTGTGATGACGAAGACTGGCATTTAATGTAGATGTTGGGTTTGGAAAACACGGTGGATCACTTGGCAAAGGCGAATGGAGTATGTTGGTATGGACATGTGTTGAGGAGGGATATTGATCATGTTTTGAGAAGGGCATTTGAGTTTCAGGTGGATGGGTCGGTGGGGGGGGGGGGGTAAGGAGGATACCGGAAGAAGGCATGGATGGATGAATGAAGCAAGTGGTGGAGGAGAGGAGGAGGATGTGCCCAATCGGGTTAAGTGGAGGGAGGGGGTAAGGGCAATTACTGTGAGAGTGAGGTGAGTCCGGTCATCCCCGTAACGGAGACAAAACCAAATTCAAAATCTGGAGTGGATTATGTAGTAGTAACTCAACGCATTTTTCTTTTCCCTTCAGCTGTTGAAAGGTCGTACTCCATAGCTCGTCAGGCTGACATGGTGGCTGCTCTGACCCTAGAGGTCATGAAAGGAACGACAACGGCATTTGAGAGCTGTAAGCCACTGAAATTTACATTTCTTAGAATTCAAAGTATCTGTGAAATGTTGTGATTTGTGGGGTTTGTATCTAGATATCCAGATGTATGTATTATTATCATTCTTATTCTTATGATCATTTTCTTCTTATTTTGTTATCATTATCATCATTATTATTATTATCATTATTATTATCATTATCATTGTCATTATCATTATCATTGTCATTATCATTATTATTGTAATACACCTATCTCCAGTGTTAAGGAGAATCCCAACAATGGGCTTTATTTTGTCACAATAGAAATTTGAGTGTTAAGGCGAATGAAATCTATGTTAGGGGGAATATTGAACAATGGGAGAAGACAAAAGATTGCCCCCTGACATATTAAATAGAGTTATTATTATCACCATCATCATTATTATTAGGCATTCACAAATGCAGACCACACAAGGGTCAGGGCGTGGTTGCCAGACGATTCCAGTCTGTCCTTCATTCTGAGGTCCATCCTTCTGAGATTTCTGTCAGCCATCGATTCTGTGACCGTGTCCAGGATGCGTACACACTCCGTTGCTGCCCACAGGTAACATTGACCTCTCTCACACGATGGTCAATTCTGCCCCCCCCCCCATGACAAAAGGGCATAACTGACATTTTGGTGTTTTGGAGATATTGAGCAAAATGTATTTTGTTCAACACATAAAGTCCTATTCAGTGTCCTTTTAAAGATTGGGTTAGGGATTTGCAAGTCCATTACTTCCCTTCATTATCAATACCAAACGGTAGTTTAGTATTTGCAAATGGTGTGTTGAAAGTCTGAGATCCATACGTCATGAATTTGTTGTTATGAAAAAACTAATACGACATGTTACAGAATGTTGTTCCTTTCCTGTGAGTTTCAATTTTGCTCAAATGCGAATCGACGTTACTGAGTGCACGTCAAGACAGCGAGCACATCTGATTGGTCAATCGGCTATCCCCTGCGCGCCCCTTGGCTAACGGCTGATCGGACCATTTTGGAATGGCACGTGCTCGTTTGACGTCGCGGATTTTTTAAAATTTGCTCCTGAGCAAATGGAAAAAGGATGAAGTGTAATCGTCCAGATTTTAGCCAAAACTCAATATTTTACCCCAAGTCTCTATGAGAGGTGTTTATTTATATTAATCTTCACATTGGATATGATTTCAGCTGATTTTATTCATATAGATGTTTTTTGACGTGCAAATCAATAACCCAATCTTTAACAAGTGGATTATGAAAAAAGGGGCACTTCTAATTATAATATTTGTATGTTCTGCATGTTTAACATGATGTACTGAGTCCCCTACACTATATAACTTAATTTTGAAAAAAATGTCAGTTATGCCCGTTTTTCGGGGGGGGGGGGTCATAATTGGTGATTGCACACATGATTGAAATCATGCCTAGATTCCTGGCCAATCTTGGAATGGGCTAAAACCTGGAAAATGACGTCCCCATTTTCCAGTGAGGGGAAACGTCTGGGAATTTGAGAGAATTCCCTCAACTCAGGAAAATATCTGGGAATTTTGTTTGTCCAATGGTCTGACTTTCATTCCATGGACACAAAGCAAGAAAAAAAAATAGATGAAACAAGAAATTGGTCGAAATGATGATCCTGGACCCTTGAACCTCCATCAGTTAAAAATGAAGGAAAAATCAGGGAATCTTGTTTCTATGAAATGCCGGGAATCCTGATGGCATTTAGAGTTACCATCCGTGCACATACAGGAAACAGGTCTTCATGGAGAATCTGAAATTTTGGTGAAGAGGCATGACTGTGTTCCCTGGTTATGCTGTCAACTGTGCACCAAATGGATGGTGTGACTGTTCACACTTTTACACATGCCCCAGCATGCCCCAGAGCACACATTCCTGCAGAAGTTAATGAAATGTCATACAGTGTGTCTCAATGATTTGTGCAAGTGAAAACTGCCCTCTTTGGCAATTAGAAAATACTCTTGTGACATTATGCTTACCACAATGTCAAGAGCTTAGTCTCAGCTTTCAAATAACATTAGTTTTGTTCAATTTACTTGTTTTAGTAGTAGTAGTAATCCAGGTTTTAAATCCGTTTTAGTCCCCGAGCTACGGGGGTGGTTGGATTCACCTCGCACTCAAAGAAATCACCCTCACTCACAAACCTCCCCCTACTCTCCTCCACCCCTGTGCTTCTTCCATGTCTTTTCCTTCGTCAGGGCCACCCGTTCCCCATGCTGACCAGCCACCTTCAAACTCAAGCGCCCTTCTCAAAACATGATCAACATCCCTGCGCTCAACACATGTCCATACCAACGTAATTCTCTGTCGCCTTCCGCCAGTCTTGAATCCACTCGTCTCTTCCAAAGACCCAACATCTGCATCAAAAACCTCAGTCTTCTTCGCTGTCCATCAGTCATTCACACGGACATCACATCGCCTCTGACCATTGCGCCTTCAGTCCCTTCTCAGAATCCACATCTCATTTTCACTCAAACACCCATACAAGAAGTTCACATGTCCATTGACAACATCGCCGATCTCTACACACTCCCTATAACCACTAATCCTTTCATCCTCAAGGAAACCTTTTCCACATATGAGCAACTCTCCGCATTCCCCGTAAACTTCACGCCATCCCAAATCTGTGCCTTGCCTGTAAACAGCTGCCACTGCAACCCTCCACGCACACTCCACCCTGTCCCCAAGATGATGAAAACTCTTTCACTGTTTCCCACCCGCATCGTCACACAACTTTCCAACATGTCCCAACCATCTCTCCTGGTCTTTTCACAGTTTTCCACACACAAATCTCTTGCCAACCTCCCGGGTTCACTCTCTCATCAGCTCATCTCATAGAATCCATTTCCTCACATTTCCACACACACTGAATTTGCCTACACCCTTCATTTCCACACATGCCTGCATGGGTTACCTTCTGCTCACTGATACTTCTCTCTCTGCTCCACTCACAGGACATCAATTTTCGTCTTCCCAAGGTTTTAGCCTTCAAACCCTTGCTCTCAAAAGACCGTTCTTCCCACTTCCAAAACTTTTCCCTACATTCCTTAACGTCTCACTACATCATAAACCAAATCCATCAGCATACGCACTTCGGCATCCAAACGATCTCTTCGCATTGGCGCAGTGTGTAAGCGCGACATCAATTCACAATTAGCAAAATCAGTGGCGATAACCGAGAACCTTGATCACTCCCACTTCGCCTCGATCCCCGTTCCTCAGAATAACTCTGACCCAACTCTAACCTTGTTTTTGCCGCCTTCAATACAGAACTCATATCACTCTGACCGATATGCCGTCCGTAAAGCCGTTTCTTCTTACATCGCCACACTCTATTGACTTCCTCCTGGGAACTCTATTCAAATGCCTTCTCCAGATCAAGCGAGAAGACACATGTAAACTTCTTTCCCCTTTGCTCTGTACTCTTCTGAAGTCTCCTGAGAATAAATCTGCATCCCATACGTCCCTCCCTGGCAATAAAAGCCAAACTGCATCCCGTCCACCTCACTATATTTCCGAAGTCTATTTTCTTTTAAACCTTTACCATTATCTTCATTCCATGTTCCAGCAACTTCACCCATATAACGCACACAGCTCACATTGAATCACCTTTCCCTCCTTGAAGAAGTTGGGACCACCACGCTCAGTGTCCACTCATCCGGCATCCCTCCTCCATCAAACACTCTCTGACACATCTCCGTCATCACGCCAGTCCCTATCTCCCCGCTTGCACTAATCATCTCCACACTCATACCCGAGGGTCCAACAGCCTTACCGGTTTTCATTTGCCCCATTGCCTTCACAACTTCTTCCCGACTAACCCTCTCAACCGGCCCTTCCACTATGTCAGCTTCCACCCTCTGATCCCACTCATTCTCCTCATTCATAATTTTCTCCATATGCCTTTTCCACACTCCGCTTCTGTCCTTCTCACTAAAATTCAACCTTCCATCTTCTCCCCTCACGCATCTGTCCCCCTCCACATCCTTTCCCTCCTTTGAGATATGTTTATTTGAATACGAAAGGGTAAAATCACAATAGTGCCACTTTTACTGCTGTCCCTTGTAAAAGTGATACTATTGTGATTCCTTCCTTTCGTTGTTTACAGGATATCTCAAGATTAAAACAAGTAGATTCAACAAAATAAATGTCTTTCGCATTACCAAAGAGGGAGTTTTGAATTAATTGCAGTCTGTTCAGTTGGGAATCTGGCATGTTAAATATCATTTGAAAGCTGAGACTTTGCCCTTGATGTTGATGTAAGTATCAAGTCAGAAGAATATTTTCTAATCGCCAAAGAAGGCGCTTTTTACTTGCACAATTTTTTGAGACATGCTGCAGCACGTTTTAAAAAAATGTACAAGTGAAAAGTGCCCTTATTGACAGTTAGAATATACTACTGTGACACATGTTTACGTCAACATCACGGGCAAAGTTGTAGCTTTCAAATGCTGTTTGTTCTGTTCAAATTGCTTGTTTTGATCTTGAGATATCTTGTAAACAACAAAAGGGTGGAATCACAATTATGTCAGTTTTACGGGAAGAGGGCCCGATGCTATCATTGACTGTAGTAAAAGTGGCACATTTGTGATTTTACCTTTTCATTGTTTACTGAACATATCTCAGGATTAAAACAAGCAAACTGAACAGAACAAACAGCATTTGAAAGCTAAGACTATGCCCTTGAAGGTGATATAAGCATAATGTCACAAAAATGTCTTTCGCATTACCAAAGAGGGAGTTTTGAATTACTTGCAGTCTGTTCAGTTGGGAATCTGGCATGTTAAAGAGTAAAGTATTACAACAGACTAGATGACATGTCACTAGAGCCTGTACGAGCTTCTTAGTTGTCTGTGCATCCAAGAATTAATGCACATATCAATTCAATATCATATCATATTTGATATCATTCATGTCAATTATAACATGCACATGTAAGCTTCAACCAACTTCAATATTTGGCAGAACAGCAATTTCACACTATTGCGCACTTTTCTCCAGTCTTAAATTTTATGCTGAAATCTAAGTAAACTGAGTGGCGTTAATGCTATAATAAAAGTAAATCGAATTATCTGATTAAAATGCTGCAATATCACTTTGTGTCTTTATGGATGTCACCAATCTAAATGATCTTCTCTTATTTTTTCAAGGTTCATGGAGTGGTGTGGGATACCATTGAATTTGTTCACGGGATTATCACCACGGAGATAAACAGTGCTACCGACAATCCTGTATCCTTTGGACTTGTTTTAACATAATTAAGATAAGATTGATTCTGCAGGTGTGAGATATTTTGGCAAAGAGTACTGCTCAATGTGTGGTTGTCACAAACAGCCAAGACACGTCTCAAGACAGTGTTTGTGTGTCTCGTGTCTCGTCTCGGTCTCGAACGCTAGTTGTCTCGTCTCGGTCTTGGTCTCGACAGAAATGTCTCGGTCTCGTAGACCGAGACATCAACAAGACATGGAAAAACAGCTCAATTTTGACGAGTTATATTCAGATTCTCGCTGCTTTCCGCCCGATCTACAGCATAGCCATGAATACACATTTGTTTTGTTATTTAAACCCGGGATTTTAGGCGTAGAAAGAGAAGAGATTAAGAGTTGGATACCTTGAAATACAGTCTGTAGATTGTAGAACAAATAACATACCAACCTCAATGCAGTAAACTACAACACTATATGCTGCTTTTGTGTCATGGTCCTCATGGATTTCAAAATTGACACTCGACCGGGCTCGCTGGCTGCACTAGCTGCGAGCAGCGAGGGTGTGTTGTGTTCGGCTGTCGTGCTGGGACTGCGTTTGAGTTCTGACCAGGGTTGGGTGTCCCGAGACGTGTCTTGGTCTGGAGACGTGTCTTAGTCTTGAGACACATCTCGAGACAGTGTTTGTGTGTCTCGTATCTTGTCTCGGTCTCGTCTCGGCTGATTCTGACAACAAGTGTCTCTGTCTCTGTCGTCTCGACAGAATTCTGTAATTAAAACTGAACTTAAAACACTTTTGTATTCTAAAATCTGTTGTAGATCAGAACTGTTGTCAATATTGCTGTAAAATCATTTTGATCTTCTGACAATATTTACAAAAGTTTTGGTATTCTGAAATAAAAGTTACAACAGAAATTACAATACTTTTCTACAACAGCTTCATGCTTATCTTTACTGCCCAGTGCTGGGGACAGAAATCACACATTTGGGACTGAATTTTCTTTAATTTTGGATATCACCTGTAAATATTTGAATTGACAACACAAAAATATTTATGGCAAAGCACACTATTAAGGTATTTCATATTTTGACATATGTCTCTTAAAATTTGCATTTTCCCTCATTTTTAGTGCAGCAGTCCTTATAAGGGGCAAATGTATTTTCTTGGCTCAGCATTGCATGCATAAATACGTTCGTTGCACGAGTATCTATGCGCAGTGACATTGCGTCGTATGTGTTTTGTTGTATCCAAGTGAACGTGTATATTAACAATCAATGCGATTGGCTATGCAGGACCTTCCTGGGCGAGGAGAGAAATATAATCCTTTCTTTTATTGAACCATATGTAATTGATGGACATGTTGCAAGGCATACTTATGCCCTTTGGGCATGACTAATAACGTTGTAAGATGATATTTTGGAATACATTTACATTACATTTTACGACAATTTAAAATTCTGTCGTAAGATTAAAGTTACAACAGAAGTTACAACAGATTGCTAGCATACAGCCCCTGGCACAGAATTGCATTATGAAGCAATGGGGGCTGGGTAGCCAAGATTCATAAAAACACAGTACCTACAAGATTCTACGGACATATTTTTGTGAAGAAACCGTACAATTTATAACCTGTGTATGTCTCTACACATGCAAAGAGAGTCATCTTGAACTTTGTACAGCGAACACAGTGAGATGACCACTAATTAGTCGTAATAAATCCAAATATAACACATACAGATCCGGTTAGAATTTCCACATGTTCAGTCATCCACTATCAGTGCTATGATTCCATAACCCCTTTCATCTCAGATGGTGTTTGCAGACCAGAATGAGATTCTCTCAGCCGGCAACTTTCACGGAGAGTATCCAGCCAAGGTATTTTGATTCATCATTTCTTCTCAAGACTGGGGAGCTGTAAATAGGAGGAGTGTAAACTGTTAAAATTGATGCAGACGTGTGCGTGATTGAGTTCTAACCTTAACGATGGATACGTAACATTCTACTTGGCTTTGAAGTTGAATGTGCCAAGCCGCTCTTCCACCACTTGTAAATTTGGATCACAGGCACCAGTTTCGCGGTTGTTAAATTATGCCAAATTTCATGGTTTGCTTGCTATTCATAAAGACCGCTTTTACTGGGAGTAGTGCATTGAACAAATTTTCAAGTTTAGAACTCCAATCTTCATATAAAAGGCAGTTTATAGTTTTTGTAAATGATGAAAAATAATATTTCTCCTCTTGTGCAATTTTGATAGACTTATACCCATGTAGTAATGCCCAGAAATCATATGCACTAAAATGCTTTCAATTTTGAGAATGATAGGAAATAAATAAAGTTGAGAGCCATCAGAACAGGAAATGTACACAGAGATATCTTTTCACTGATCATATGAAAATCACAATGTATCTTTTTCTGTAGGATTGATGTTCTTTTCTGATGTCTAGGGTGACAATAGCATACTTTATGTAAGATTGATGAAGTATTTCAATTGTCTGACTGACTAAAACCTTACTTGGGCTTCAAAGTAAGAATTCTTATTTTACTTGATCTGGAGTGAATGTTTGAGGAGTGTATCCCATCACATAATTATGTCCAGTTTTGTTCTCCTGGAATAGTTAAGTCCAGAACTGGTCTTTATTAATGAAATGCTCCCATTTTCCTTGGCAGGTCCTGGACTATCTAGCCATTGGTGTTCATGAGTTAGCCAACATTAGCGAGAGGCGCATAGAGAGACTTGTCAATCCACGTAAGATGATTCTGGAATTTAGCTTTTTCTAATTTAACCGAAATGTACGATTCTAGCTAGGACTACTCCCCCGAGGACAACTTTCCCAGAAGAGTTTAAACAATGTTTCCAGTTTAATAGAAACATGTGTCCTCAGGGGAGTAGTTCTCAGGGGGAGTTATCCTCTGGGGAAGCCATCCCCTAGGCAGTTGTCCTCTGGGGGAGCCATCCCCTGGGTAAGCTGTCCCGTAGGGGAGTTGTCAAGCGTGAGTTGTCCCCTGGGGGAGTTGTCAAGTGGGAGTTGTGCCCAGTGGAGTTGTCCTGAGAGGGAAAAGTAGTGTGTACATATATTTCAAGTTGTAAATCATTGCAATATGTGAACATACTATACTATAGATGTACATCTTGCTGTATGATGTGGCCCCACTATAATCTGAATGGGGACTTTGGAGTGTTACAGGGCTCACAGCCACATAACTAATTATGTGAACAGCAAACAAGCTGTCTAACTAACTAGATAACTAACTAACTAACAAATGTAGTCTTACAGGACATTGACACGATTGGGAGAAATCAATAATGTCTCTTGAACCAAGCTGGTTGAAAGATGTACCAAAGATACACCAGCTGGAGTGTATCTCCTGGTTGGAAGGATTTATCTTGAATTTGTTTACTTAAGGAGAATCAAGCAATGAACATACCCATACAGAATTTTTGTCATGCCCCAGGAGATATTAATTCCATAGAAAGCTACACAACAGATTTGCTGGTTATTGGGCATACTGATGGAAAATCTTTGAAAATGAGTCAGCATTCACTACAAATTTTCACAATGGACTCCTTGAACAGTTTACTTGATTCTAAAATAGTTTTCCTTAAATTGAGGACTACCTCCAATCATGCTATATATACCTTTAATGTGAATTTAATAGTAGACCTGATATTCTACTTTGCCAGCATTATTGTTATATTTTCTTCCCAGATCTGAGTGAGCTTCCAGCTTTCCTTACCAAACAACCTGGCCTCAACTCTGGTTTCATGATGGCTCACTGTACAGCTGCAGCTCTAGGTGAGTAGTGGTCTTTTTCTGCTATTCTGACTGGTATCATGCATTATTTCATTTCTAGTGTCATTCGATTATAATTCTGCGACAACCGATTATCGCAGTTGATTATATTTCTGCGATTATCTCTGCAGAAATATTGTCAATAAGGGGCTATATCCTTGGGATGATTAACCCTATTTTAATTGGGCTATTTCAGACCAGGTTTTTACCTTGGGTGGGGGGGGGGGTCAATTTGATCCCCCGATCGCCGCGAAAATATGCATGCGCATAGAGGCGGATGTAAACTACAAGACTATAGTAAAATGTTCAAACAATTCATTTTTTATATTTTTAAAGTAATTACTCATGCAAATAAATTTTTTTAAATTGTGTTTTCGACTATAACTCATTTTTGGTGAAAATATTCATTTTGACATTGTTAACAATTATCTACAAAAAAATTTGCCAAATCACAATTAATTTCTAAATGTATTTCATGGTTTTGTGAATTTCTTATGTAATTCTTTGTTTTTTTGACCATTTGTTTTTTATTGGTTTTTTGATAAACTTTGTCGGGGACACTTTTGCAATCATAAACAGCATAGAATTAATCCATTTCAACTAGTAAAAGTAAAAATTGTACATTTATGATTTGGGGCTGAAAACACAATTTGCATTGATTTTGTACACAAAATCATGTTTTTTGAGCAATTTTTGGGCCGACATGCATGTATAAAAAGTCGCGCAGCGTCATAATGGTATGTCCGATTTTCGCGAAAATGGTCTCAAAAGATGCGCAGGACTTAAAAGTAAAAAGTCAGCAGGGATGCGGTCAAAAAATTTTGTGCAGTGGAGTAGTTGCGAAATACGTCTAGGGGGGATCAATTTGCCCTCCCCCCCCCCCACCCCCAGTTAATATAGGATTAAGTCAGTTGCCCACAGTAGTGGCTGTGGCATTGCTATTATTGGCAGGTGTACATGTGGGACTAGGAGTCTTCAAACATGTGCCCGTCATGGAATCCCATCTGGACTAGCTATGTAAACACGGGGAATTGGAATTCAACACAATTTTCAGCAATGCAGTGTAATTCTCAACCATAAATTTCCTTGACATGAAACGAAACACACCTGTAATCCACTGGAAACGATTAAAAAAAGGGATTTCTCTTAACCTAATAGTCCCGGGGGGAGGGGGGCCATATGGCCCCCCCCCCTTGACAAATTTCGCGATTACGCCGCTGCGTGAAATTTTTTGATTGCGCCGTTGGCTGGCTTGTTACTTGTTACATGGAAGTCTCGCGCATGATTTAAGACCATTTTCGCAAAAATCGGACGTACCGTTACGACGCTACACGACTTTTCGTACATACATGCAACTCCAAAATTGCTCAAAAACATCAATGTAAATTGTTTTCAGCCAAAAATCATAAATGTATGATTATTTTTACTTTAACTGGTAGAAATGGGTTAATTTTATGCTGCTTATGATCGCAAAAAAGTCCCCAACAAAGTTCATTGGAAAAACATTAAAAAACAAAAGGTCAAAAAAATAATGAAATACATAAGAAATTCACAAAACAATAAAATATATAAGAAAATAATTTTGATTCGGCAATTTTTTTTGGAGTTAATTGTCACAAATGTCAGAAAGAATATTTTCACCAAAACTTAGCATTTTACAAGCTATTTTAAGTGAGTTATGGGCAAAAATATGATTTTACTCATAAATTTGCATAATTATTAAAAAATATAAAATATGCATTTTTTGAAAATCTAATGATACAGTCTTGTAGATTACATCCAGCTCTATGTGCGTGCAAATTTGCGGTGATTGGCGGTCTGCGGACCTGAGACTTGGGGGGGATAATGCCCCCCCCCCCCCCCCCCCCGGGATGACAAGACCGAAGATAGCCCGGATTTATTAGGGTTAATACATTAATGGTAGTAATAATGACTATTTGGTAATAACAGTGGTAGTGTTTGGATGTGAAATAGTAACCAATGATAATGGTAGTGACAGTGATAATAATAGGCATAAGACCAGATGGAAAAATAGCATGTTTTCTCTCTTGTTTGATGTTGTATATATGTGCCGGTTTTGTCATGTTAGATGCGTGTTGTTTCTGTAAGTCTTATATTGTTCTGCATTTGTAGAAAGTATCCGAGGCCATGTACGTTCCATCATATATTTTGTAGCGATGAAATCTTAAAGGTGAGTGACATGATTGGGAACACTTGAAAATGCCTCAAGAACCAAGTGAGTTGAAATATATACCAGCAATACACCAGCTGGAGTGGATCTCCAAGCTGGAAGGAGCTGTCTCTAATTTGTTTACTTAAGGAGAATCAAGCATGAACACTAATTCTATCGGGGCACAATAAAAATAAGACCCATAGAGAGCCACACAGCAGCTTTACCTGCCACGAGGGACATTGACATTAGTTATTGTAGAATGAGTCAACGTTTGAACACAAGATTTTCACAGGAGAATCCTTGCATAGTTTTACTTGATTCTAGAGTAGTTTCAGCCCAAGTAGAGGACTACCCCCAATCATGTCATTTACCTTTAACTATAAATTTAAAATATCTTTCGAAAATATCTTATAGGCAATCCCCCGATTCCCAAGCATTGGTAGTTATCGTATTGATGTATTGTTGTATTGAAAAATGATTAATGATGATTATATGTTCCTGGAAATTAGATAAATAAAATATACAAATTATTATTTATTTATTTTTTTTATTCATTGGTATATAGAATACACTGATTAGCAGCAATGGCTGAAAGCATCAGTCTACAATATAATAAAAATGTATATTATGTAGGCAAGCTTATTTATGTAAGAACAACAACAACAAAAATCAAATTTACATACAGTACATGGGACATAACATACACAAAAATATACAAAAACACACATCAATATGTATTAATAACAAAAATAAACAGAAACAAACCAGGTCAAAATAAAATGAAAATGAAGTTCATTGAAATATATGTTTGGTAAATGATAATGATTATTACATATGTAAAATAGTATTTGACAAAAAAAAAAAATCTTATCTTCATGATTGTCAGTGTTGTGTCTGAGGCCGGTCTCGAGGCCAATTTCAAGTGGTCTCAGTCTCGTTCCGAGTCACCCGTACAAACCCTATGGAAAGATTGTGATTTGGGGCGGCCTCGGTCTGGGTCTGGGTCTGAGTCACCTGTACAAACCCTATGGAAAGGTTGTGATTTGAGGCGGCCTTGGTCTGGGTCTGGGTCTGAGTCACCTGTACAAACCCTATGGAAAGCCGGTTGTGATTTGGGGCGGCCTCGGTCTGGGTCTGGGTCCGAGTCACCTGTACAAACCCTATGGAAAGGTTGTGATTTGGGGCGGCCTCTGTCTGGGTCTGGGTCTGAGTCACCTGTACAAACCCTATGGAAAGGTTGTGTTTTGGGCTGGCCTCGGTCTCAGAACCTGTGGTCTCGGCTTCAATACCAATGATTGTATGGACTAAAGTCATTTGGTCTTATTCTGTGGCAGTGTCTGAGAATAAGGTCCTAACGCACCCAAGCTCCGTGGACTCGCTGTCCACCAGTGGGGGCCAGGAAGACCATGTCTCCATGGGAGGATTCTCGGCTCGCAAGTGTCTGGAGGTGGTTGAGGCATGTCGAACAAAGGTAACTATTCGTGGGGGGTGTAAGAATCATGAACTCTTTAACACTTTGAGTGCTATCGGCCCACCGGCTCGCCCATGTGTAACCTATATGGGGTATTATATCCCTCATTGTAAGTTTCTTGAATTCTGGTTGGTCAAAAGTATGTCACATGATAAAAGATAAACACACTATTCTGTGAGTCTAGTTCTGAAAGTACTATAACTTTCGGAGAGGACAATAGTAAAGTACTATGGGACTCTTATCGAGTCCATAGTACATTAATCTCTCACAATGAGGGCGCTATACTATTTGCCCCACCCGCGACTGACTAGTACCCAACAGCGGGATCACGATTTGAGCTTAAAAAGCCGAATAAATCGTGTGTACAAAACACATGTACCGTACGCTATTTTTTTCCGTGCGCGTGAAAGACATTATGCGTGCTACACCCGTATGAAAGTCTGGCAAAGTTTAAGATTAACACTGGGTTAAATTCGTCGAGTTTGACTTAGGATCATAGTTAAAATAAGAATGAGGATCAAATTAGTGTTGTATAGGTTTATGAAATTGGTACTCGACTAACTAGAGGATACGTTAATTGTATCCCTATCCGTACTGCAAGTAAAAATATCGCGCACCTGTATGCCGTGCGACACATACTTACTCGTAGGGGTTACCGTAACTGCATTTCATTTTCCTTTTTTTTTCTTTGTGTAATTTCCCGGTTAATTCGATGATGGATATAAAACAAATATATCCTTTCCTGAGAGTCTCTGTTTGAAACTATGACGCTCTCGGTTACGTTGACTGTTAACTATTTTCCCTCGGGGCTGCGCCCCTCGGGAAAATAGTACAGTCCACGTAACCTCGGGCTCATCATAGCTTCAACCAGAGACTCTCGTATCAGTATATATTTGTATACTATCGGCCCACCGATTCGCCGAGAAGACAATCAGTTCCATACCTTTTAATTCGAATGACGAACATCCCTAAAGTTCCTACCAATGAGATTTATCGTAAAATGAAGACACATTGGACCAACTAAATGAGTTAAAATGTATTGTCTTGATAGCATTTGGAGGTTTACAGAAAATCGTACATTTTTGAAAGGTTATACAAATAAGTCCAAAACGTCCCTGGTTAACACACCTGGATTTTTAGCCCAGCACCCAAAATGTGAATGTAGTTCAGTCATTCCACGTAAATGTCACACGAGTCACACATGTTTCATGTCACGCAAGTCGTAAACAAGGGTATAGATCAAAACCGAGAAAATATTGGAGCCGAATCCAATACTTGATCAAGTAAATCAATCATCTATACCCTGACATGTGACTCGTAAGACACAGCATGCGTGACTCGCGTGACACAAGTATGGAATGGCTGAGTCGGTCACATATGGGATAATTTGCTGGAGCCGTGACAGATTTGCCCATATATTTTAAAAATAGTGGAAATATTCATTTGTAGTGTAATGTCCCCAGTTTTTGGCAATATGGAAAATGAAAAAATTTCATGGAATTTGGGAAGAACATGGAATTTTGGCCAAACAAAAAATTGAATTTAAGCACACAGCAGAAAACAAACAAATAAAAAACAAAGCAAAAATCAATAAAATGAAACCATCCATCAGCAGAAAATCTAGATCAAATTGGTTTGCAGTCAGCGTGTTCGCAAAGCTTCAGTTGCACCATGTGTACTACAGCTAGTGCATATCCTATATAGCTTCACACATTGCCTTGTACAATTTCGCTTACACGTATCAGTGCATACGTGCTGAGTTTGATCAGTTCATGGACGCAGTTTGTGAATATTTGTATTGACTATTGTTTTTGTACATGTCACCACAGAACACAGAATTTAAAGTTTAGAACACTGAAGAAAATGGATAACTAGGGACTAGCATTGGTGTATTGTGATACATGACTAAGCCAACAAACTGTTTAAACTCCTCAAAAAAAAAATGGAAATCTGAATTTGATCGATTTGTTTCCCTTCTGTTAATGATTAATGCATGCTTTACCATCAGAAAGATTATTTAGTTCTCTTGAAAACAATACTTGTTATGATTATGCCATCAGGGAAAGGGCAGTATTTTGAAATACGGGATAAGGTCTAAATTGAAAAGTTGCAAAATGAACACCAGTGGTCATCAAAAGTCAATAAAGAACATGTTCTCTTGTGTGGAGTTATGTCTTTTGTTCTCAGCTGGTCAGCCATGAATGCCCATTTCAATAGAAGCCCACGCCACTTCATTTGTTTATGACTATGAGATTGGAAAACTCACTCATCAAATAGGAAAAAAAAATTGACTGACATACCGAACTTGGGTCATTTTTCAAATTTTCAATTTTGACTTTACCCCACATTTCAATGCACAGTACTGTCATGTAAGGCATAATTATAACAAGTAGGGTAACTTTTTACAGAGAATTTAACAATCTTGTGATTACCAAGCATTTGTGGATTATAACTGAGAAAAGAGGGCAATAATTGATCAAATTCAGATTTCCAATTTTTTTGAGGAGTTTATATAAACATTTCCAATTTTTTTTTAGGAGTTTATATAAACATTTCCAATTTTTTTTGAGGAGTTTATATAAACATTTCCAATTTTTTTTAGGAGTTTATATAAACATTTCCAATTTTTTGTAGGAGTTTATATAAACATTTCCAATTTTTTTTGAGGAGTTTATATAAACATTTCCAATTTTTTTTGAGTTTATATAAACATTTCCAATTTTTTGAGGAGTTTATATAAACATTTCCAATTTTTTTTGAGGAGTTTATATAAACATTTCCAAATTTTTTGAGGAGTTTATATAAACATTTCCAATTTTTTACATTTGTTTAAAATTGAATGAATAAATTGTTGTGAATCCCTTGACCAAAAGGAAAAACACTTATGTAACATTTAGCTCATAAAACAGAATTTCTGGTGCCCATTGATTCTCAGGAGGACCAAATAGCTTGTCATGATGTTCTCTGTCAAAGCCTTCAGTTCTGTAATTGAAATTCATGATGCATTTTAACCCGATATTTCAGCAAATATGGCTAACTGTACCTCATGTGTGCAAGGTAGGGAGTTCAAAATTGTCAGTGTAGTTTTCCCTTTTTCAGTTTGGCAATTGCTGTTACATAACTGAAATTCCACACGCATTTTACCCAGACATTTCAAGTATGGCTAACCTTACCTCGAGCCCTGTAGAGTAGGGAATTCAAACTTGACATTTTAGTTTTTTTTCTCTTTTTCAGTTTTGGCGATAGAACTGCTGTGTGCCTGTCAGGGCATTGAGCTCCTTCGACCACTGACCAGTACACCGCCACTAGAAGCTGTTCACAGATTGGTCAGATCAGTGGTCAAGTAAGTTGCCCAATAACCTCTCCCCCCCCCATGCTTGCACACACACACACACATAATTGTATCCTTCCTCTCTTTCTTTTATGATCATACTTTTTACCCTCCTAAGGACATACACACCAGAATTATAACAGCAGATAGAATGTGCATGTGTGTGATTTACTACTTCTGACTCAACTCCTATACCCATCTGCAAAACAACCTCTTTTCATTGTCTTCTTTTAGATGTTTTCTGATCAATTAGCATGTGCTAGACCACCATTGAAGTCCACAGTTAACAAAAGCCTCTTTTTATCCCCCCCCAAAAAAAACAATGATTGAAGTCCATGTTTAAGGGCATTTACAAATGTACACACACACACCATCCTGATATTCAATTTTTACCAAAAAAAAAAAAAGATAAATCAACAAATTCTCAAAACTTCTTTCAGTAAAGAATCCCACGGTGTTCATAATACTCACCTTCTTGATAATATTAAGAAGAATTATTCAAGTAGAAGAGAGACATTGGAAATTGTAGAGTTGCTAATTTGCAGTTTAGAAACACTGATGGTTATTTTAAAAAACATGATATTTCACCACTTGGGTGGAGGTGTATCTAAAATACAATGCTTATTTATCAACAAAATGATTTTTTAATAATAAGTAAAGAATGATAGAGAATCCAATGGAATAATTGATTTTTCAACCCTTAGACCACTGGATCGCGATCGCTACTTGTCACCGGACATCGAAGCTGTCACAAAACTACTGCGTGAGAACAAGGTAAGAGACACAGCTAGTCTAGTGGCTGCCACGGGTGGGTCCTTTTATTCATGGACAAAAATCAGGGAGGGGACATGTCCCCCCCCCCACCAGGGGACACAATTATTAAATGTTCCCCCCTTATGATTTTTCTCCTTAAAGCAACCCATGTTCATTTGCACCTTAACCCTATATTAACGTGGGGGGGGGTCAATTTGACCCCCCCCCTCGACAATTTTCGCGACCACGCCGCCGCACAAAATTTTTTCGCCACGTGGCTCGTCGACTTTTTACTTTCAAGTCTTGCGCATCTTTTGAGACCGTTTTCGCGAAAATCGGACATACCGTTACGACGCTGCGCGACTTTTAATACATGCATGTCAACCCCAAAATCGCTCAAAAACGTGATTTCGTGTACAAAATCAATGGAAATTGTGTTTTCAGCCATAAATCATAAATGTATTGATTATTTTTTGCTTTTACTGATTGAAATGAATTAATTTTATGCTGTTCATAATTGCAAAAGTGTCCCCAACAAATTTCATAGAAAAAACAATAGAAAACAAAAGGTCGAAAAAACAAAGAAATACATAAGAAATTCACAAAACAATAAAATACATAAGAAATTAATTCCAATTCGGCAAATGTTTTTGTAGATAATTGTTAGAAATGTCAAAATGAATATTTTCACCAAAAATTACCATTCTACTAGCTATTGTAAGTGAGTTATAGGCGAAACCAGAATTTCATACACTTATTAGCATAATTAATTACTTAAAAAATAGAAAAATGGTCGTGCAGTTTACATCCAGCTCTATGCGCGTGCAAATTTTCGCGGCGATCGCGCGATCGGCGGCCGAGATCTTGGGGGGGTGGTCAAATTGACCCCCCCCCCAGTAAAAACCTGGTCTGAAATAGCCCAGTTAAAATAGGGTTAAAACAATCTGCTGCTGGGACTGACAAACTTTTTAGTTTTGCTTGTTACATCCATTTGTACTGGGCCTTTTCTCTGGTTCTGAGACCTATTTTTGCCCATGCTGTTGTGTATGTTTTGATCACTTTATGTTGACTTGTTCCCTAGTTGAAGTTAAGTGCTATTTTTGCCAAACTTTGCCTGCAGGTATGTTGTTGGTTTTGGTTAGAAGGTGATTCAATCTAGGTAGGAGATTTACACCTGGCAATGCTGGGTTCCCTAGCCATAGGTGGCGTAATTCCACTTGATGTTTCTAATCAAACAAGTTCTGCTGGATTGTAGGTAGTGGTTGAATGTCCATATTTATTATGCGCCATGCTTATTATCCAAGTTAGTAGTTTGAACAATTTGTCGGTGTTGGCCTTGAAATGTGTGTAAAATGCAGCATTACGGGAAACTCTCGTTTGGGAGAAGTCCCCACTGTGACCCCATCTTTGGTGGGGGACGTGAACCCCATTACTGTTTTCCTTCGGTTGGAAAAGTCACACAAAAACTTCTGATTAAAAGGTAAGGTCCAGCCAGCCCACACTGGCGACCTCGGGGGGGGGGGGTGGGGGAGGGATCTTATGTGATAACTGCCAAAGACGACAGGCTGTGACGTTACGTAACAGTGTAAATATAAACACCCTGCGTGGTGGCCTGCCTGCCCCTGTCTATTGCATAATTTTAGGGAGCAACATTTATTCTATTTATTTTATTCATATTTTTATGTGTGCAAGTGACTAAAACATTGGATGAACACCCATTTATAGCTTTGAACGAAAAGAATTGAGCCCCAAACAGAGAAGTTATGTTTAGTGATAGAGAAAATAAAACAATGAGAAATTGTTGTTTGCTCCGCACTAAATATTATACAGCATGTACTAGTACAAACTACAAACACACACAATCATGTACACCCAATGATAAAGCGCAGAGACGGCGAGATAAGGTACACACACACACACACACAAACACAGACAGACACACACACATACTTTATCTGGCTCTTTCTCGCTCCATTAGTCTTGTCAGTCACTTGGCGGACTGCATGATTGTGGTTAGTTATCTTCTCTGGGTATGTGTTTTGGGTTTTGCTTTTTTTGTAGTGACAGCTCAGTGGCAAAACAGTGTTTGGTCAAAGATGAGGTTTCAACTGTCAAACGACAGATTCCCATAATAATGGTCTTCAGAAGTGCAGGGCCATGCATACATTATTAGTAATGCTCCTACCATTGCTATTTTTCTAATTATTTACTAAAATTCTTTAAAAAATGGAAAATCTTTTTGTAGCTTTTATATAAGTAAGCCCCAAACATGCAGAACCATAGGTACACATGCTCATCGTTTGTGACAGTGTAGATGAGGATATTCTGATTTCCAATAAGATGACCCTACCACAAGATTTAGATCTCAGATCAGATTAAGGGTTTGTGAATCAGTGCTGTATCATTTTTTGTCTGGCCCACATGAATGCGAGACTAAGGGATCCAGATGGTGTCCCTCCGTTGTCCGTCTTTTGTCCGTCCTTCTGTCTGTCCTTCTGACCATCCTGTCCGTCACATATGTAAAAGTTTGCCTGAGAGCTTTTTTTATCACACATAGCTTGGCAACTATTGCTGCAATGGCAACCAAACTTAGATGATAGATGCACTTGGAGTACATTAATCTGATTCATTTTATAGTGCCATTGGAGGTCACATGGTGAGGTCAAAGGTGATTTGAGGTTAAAGTTTACCTGCAAGACATTATAGACATTGCTGGCCACAGAATTATGCAGGCTGGACCCAGGAATACCATCAGATTTGTGCCTCTGCCACAAAGTGGTGCAGGAGGTTTGGGATTTTCTGTTTTTCTTTCCATTTTTTTTTTGAAAAATTAGAATTAGGCAGTTGTAACAAAAGTTTGGGTTCTGTTGGAAAATTCACAAACGGAAATATCTTGAATGTGCTGAAATTGACATTTGATCACCCTTCTGACCATTTTTTTTTATCATTCCTACATCAAGGTATGGGAGACCGTCAAGCCATTCATTGACAGCTATGAGATTAGCCAGCTGAAGGAAACCAAAGTCGACTCTCCCACGTCCAGCGTCCTAGGTGTGACTGTCCGTTCCTACGGCAAACGCAAACGCACCAAGACCAGCAGCAAGTAGAAGGACGCAATCAGATTGCAACAGGGAGCTGTAAATAGAAGAAGTGGAAACAAGCTACTCTCCTTTGTTCCTATGTGCCAAGCCGCTGAAAAATTTTGTACTACTCCGCAACTGTGAACCAGGGGGTTAGACAAAAGAGCTCATGAATATTCTGGGGTTCAAACCCCTACATCAGAAAAATAGTATCTTAGCAACTGTTCACTGTCCCTTTCAATGATTTCTTAGAACAAGCAAACACAAACATATGTAATTTCATACCGTTTTCAATGGCAAAAATGCAGAAGCATGCAAAACCACGCACTAGTGAAGTACCTTTTATTGAAGACCGTTTCCACTCCTATTGAGAGCTCCCTGTTTGCAATGTAAACCTGTCAGTTCAATCCTAGTCTTTACCTGTAATAATCTGAATGTGGTTCTGATGGAATTACAACGATATAAAGTGGCTTGGCAGTTGTAGATATGCTGTATTACTATAAATTCATTCTGAAATTCTGAAATCCTGAAATTATATTCTTTATTTATGTATCGATTATTTATTTTTTTATTGAGTTGGCAGCACTTTCTGAACACTTATTTAACACCATTTAACATATTGAGTGCAAGATGATTTAGTTTGCATTGCTTGAATTCAAATCT
>JZLH01S0481254.1:0-13389 GCA_001188425.1 Eucidaris tribuloides
CAATATCGCCTGTGTCAAGCAAATCTGTTGTGCAGCTTTCTATGGGATTAATTTCTCTCAGGGCTCGAAAGTAATTCAGGACTGGAATGTTCATGCTTAATTCTCCTGAAGTAAACAAATTAAAGACAAATCCTTCCAGCTGGGAGATCCACTCTAGCTGGTGTATAGTTGGTATATGTTACAACTCGTTTAGTTCTTGAGGTATTTTCAAGTGTTTCCAATCATGTCATTAACCTTTAATACTTGAAGCATTTGATTCATGTGATCTGAGATGGTACTGGCATGATTTGGAGTCAAGTCCAGTCAGTAATACCATCTCTAGTATTAAAGGTATTGGCTAACATATACCACAGTTAAAAATATCTGAGCCACATGATTCCCCATACTACCAGTGTCTTTGATGAGGTCTAAAAATGAAGCCCTGAAAAAACTGTATTTCAAAATGATTATTTAGTGCTTTAAAAAAGTGAAAATCGTAAGTTGACCAGATTCACTTGCCCATTTCCTCCCATAGACTTACTGTGTGTACACCTAGGTTAATAAAACTCGCCCCAAGTTTTATTGTTTATTCATGTATAACTTGCCATTGGCAGTGTAACTTTCCAAACTTTTGTATTCTAGGGTGTTTATTTGTCCATTTGAATACTACTATGTAGCTCAGAAATCAAAGTTTGACAATTTTTTAAATTGAAGCTCCACAATGTTAGCCTATCACTTTAAAGAAGTTCCTTCATGTCTGATAGGTTTATTCAACCCTCATCATGCGGTGTGTAAAATGCACCAGTGTCATAAAACATGAGTAGATGCAGACCAATCAATCAATTACAATTATTTATTCAAGGTTTCCGTAAAATATCTCCCTTTGCGATTCCATGACATTTGCTCTGGCGACAATTGCTATGACGATTATTTTATACACTAACCATGACCTCAAGCCTAACCCTAACCCTATCCCTATCCCTAACCCTAACCCTAACCCTGTTCTGAACTTGAAACCCAATGGCAACCCTAACCCTAACTCTTTGTCTTCTGACATATTTGTACCGGAGCAGTTGTCGTTGGAGCAAATGTCGGATCACCCCCTTTACTTTTTGCTAGTCTCTGTTCATGGCTTGTGGATCTTAGGGATAATATGTGACTAGGTAATCAGCCCAACATTCATGAACCATGTTTGCAAAGTGCTACTATTTCCCTTATGTGTAGAGTGTACGAACATTATGTAACCAAATATCAGTCTCTTTGAAAAGACACCTGCTTATTAGATTTAAGATGCGCACAATCAAGTGGTGGTCATGATACGATCAAAGAAATGTACTCTGTTGACAGTCCATGGATAAACTTCTTAATTTTTTGATCAATCAGATGTTCCATTCAGTTCCTAGCCACACTTCTCAAATGTCAACCTCTACCAGAGAATCATGTCTGCCAGGTGGGATTACCAGCCTCGATAACAGCCGTTGAAAAGGGCCAGTTTCCACTTAGGCACCAGTTGCTCAACTGGCTACTACCAGCAGAAGAGGTTGAGGAGGCTGGTGAAAGATTAGTCCTTGTTCCAAAGATTCTGAGAAGGTAGGTTAATGAATTTTGTAGTGACTGTTTTTTTCCTTACTAATCGATCGTGGAAATTGAAAAATTTCTGAAAAATTATCCTGATACCAATCCTGAAAATCTTAGGTACATACTTCTCATATGAAAGAAAACATGTCTTTTCTGACTTGTTATATACATAGTTCTGGTCAAAGCGTGTATTTGTGACTTGCATACCATCAAAAGAGAAAATAAAACATGGTCTTGCAGTAAAAACAAAGAAACAAACAGTTTTGTGTGAATAATGTTATTTTTAAAAGTGTAAATGATATGTTGTTGTAACTTCCTGCAACAAAAAGCTGTATCAAAGATGTTGGTCTGCTAAGTATAGAGTCAGGTGTGGTTATATATTTTCAAGAATATGATTTGTTTTTTCCCTTTAATTTGACATTTTCTTTACCTACACGAATGAAGAATGTTTGGTACTTCACATTTTACCTCTGTTTTCTCTGTGAATACACTATCAAAGTTCAACTGGACTATAACCAAATAGTTTTTGTAGGGGTCATTAAAAAACATAAAATCAAGCCTTGCTGCGACAGAAAAGAAAATTGTCAGAAGAATATTTCAGAAGTTTGAAAGTAAAAAGATATCTGAATCCGTTGGAGGCTAAGTATGACTTAATTCCTGTTGGGGTCTATGGAAAATGTGCGTTATAATTAAATCAATCGTCTCCAACACATTTGTAAGAAATAGCTGCAGATGATGGTTTAAAGGGAAATGACAAGATTGGAAGTAGTCCTCAGTTTAGGATACAGTGTTAACTAGAATCAAGTATTCTGTCATATTTGTTATGTGATGGGATCATTTCTATAAGGGTCATATTTTCATTCAGTACTGGTAAATGTGTGCTTGTTTCTCATCAAGTAAACAAATTGAAGACAAATCCTTCCAGCCTAAATATACACTCTGGCCAGTGTGTATATAAGTATACAGTTCGGCCTCGATTATACAGCCATCAGTTAACTGGAGCTCTCTATTATCTGGACAATTGACTTATCAGTCATTACATGTAATTGATACACCTTTATCAGAAGGGTACACAGAAATCAGCAGGGTATCAGGGACAGTAAATAAAGTGTCACATGTGTGTGGTCTGTTGCATGTTTGCACATGGTGTGTGTGTTGTTTTAACTATAACTTATGGCATGTATACCTCCCCCTATACTGTTTTTGTACATTATCTCTCTTATCCGGCCATATCACTTATCTGGATGGCTGCTGGTCCCAACGTGGCCGGTTAATCGAAGTCGAACTGTATAGTAAATATCGTATTTATAATACAGTTTGTGATTGGCTAAATTGGTATCATGTGACATTCATTGTTTACATTATAGTGAACGACCGTGCAAGGGTGTTGTTGTGTTTCTTTGTCTTCTTCTTTTTCATTGTTAATCATATAATGTTTCTCTTTTCCATTTGTGGACCAGTGTGCCTGTGGACCTGCTTGCTCACACCATCTCCGTGCTAACAGCCAAAGACTGTAGAAGTTTTCTGCTCCCATTTACCATGTACGAAGACCAACAGTCCATCTGCAAAGTGGATTCCAGACTAGCATTCACAGAAGATACCTATCTCAGGGCCACCTACCACATTCCACTGAAGAAGGAGTGTGTGGCTGAAGAGAGACGGCAGATAACAGCACCCTCTACTGGTGGTGTTTTGGTTGGGTTTGTCGTGGACAGTGTTCTGCAGAGACTGCAGAGTACAACAAGACTGATAACAGACTCTCACTCTAAAGAGGTGAGTATTTTGAATAAGAGAGTTTGGGTTGAAATTTGTATATGTGAGACAGAAAAAAGATATTAAATGGGGCAAGATCATTTTCTAAAAGGGCAAAGTCTGAAACAAAATAGGCAGGTGTTATGAAGCCATTAAAGGGCATCAAGAACTAAGAAAAAGGGCACCACACTGAACATATGTAGAAAGGGGAAATATTTTAGGCATTGGCAGTTCCCAAAGGGTTGAAGGGGAAATGTGACATACAACCACTGACATACATCTTGGTTTTGGGTTTCCATGGTGATATGATAATTACATAATATGTCATATTTAAGAAAGATGACATATTTATGGATTCAATGGAAATGGGTTAGGAAGGACATCAAGCTCATTGGAAACAAGGGCACTTTCTTTCATTGTGGCCTTAAGTATGAGTGGAGTACAAAGGGCATCAAGGCCAAAGACCTACCTTTTCCCCACAATCTTGACTGTGCATTTATTTTCCATCATATTGGCGTAATTAATACTGAATATGTGACCGCCCAGCTCCAAACCAACAAAAAGTCGCAGATTAAGATTCTCTGTAATTGACCAAAATGTGTCATTTGGGTTGACCAACTTAAATTTTCAAAATTTGTCTAATCTGAAAGAGTAATGTTTTCTCTTTCTACTGTCAAAATTTGGTTGCTTAAAACGAAACTGAAACCGAGATATTGGCACTTTTTCTGGACTACATTTCTTCGAACACGTGCTTTTGCATGGCGCTGAACCTAATCTTTTAATCTTCTTTTCTCCCTTTTCTGTGAAACTGCATCTCCTAACTCTCTCGTGTTTCAATCACTTTTTGAATAGGTTAGGATAGTCCAATTTTTACAAGTTATATATCATTTAAAAGCTAAGAGCTTACTCTTTAAATCTATGAAGAAAAGTGAAAATTAATTTTGGCCTACTTTTTGTGGGTTTTGAGCTGGGCGGTCACATATGTACTACATGTATATGAAACAATTCTGAATTGTTGATTGCCTGAGTTATCTAGCTGAAAATGTATTTTCTGCTTTTGCTCTAAAATTTGAATTGTGTATATTGTTTTCAGGTGGACCACTTTGAATCCATGGGTCACCTAGCATGTCTGATTTCAAGAATACTGGCTTCAGTCGTCAACTACGGCAATGCATTGGCCGGCAGTGCAGTGCAAGATAGTCTATCCAGCCACATAAAGGTATTTATTCCCCAATCCAGTTTCATATTTTTAAACAGCAGTGTTCTAGGTCTTGATGGATCCCACATTTGGTCTGCGTAAAGAATTTTGAAGACATTTGTATTGCATGGAGAAAAGCTGAACGAGAAATATGGAAAAGAACTTATTCAGATCTTCTGGCACTTTTACTTGATAGTGTTCCCCTTGAGCAAAAGTTAGTATGAGTATTTCTGTAAAATTTTGTAGTAAGGCAACCATACATGCCTTGGATCTACACTTTTGAAATAAAACAATTCAGATGCCAAGATTAAATCGGATATTTGTGTGCTGTATTTATGCGGGGCTGTCAACCCTCCTGCATCAAATCCATGTCAACCCTCCTGCATCTAGATCTAGAGTCAAACCCTCCTTTTACCGTGATTAATTTCTGACCGTTAAGACAAACACCCAACAATTATTGTAATGTCGTTTGAAGCTGAATGTTGCTGTAATTAATTTCTGACTGTAAAGATGAAAAATGACTCTAATATGTAGCTCTGTATCATGCTGAAAATAAATGTGGGCAAGTTTGTTTTTGACCCACGGACATTAATGGTGCTATTTTTTAGCTCCGTATTACGCTGAAAATAAATGTCGGCAGTTTGTGTTTGAGCTGTAATACGGAGCTTGGTATTAGCGCCATTCATGATGATGTTAAAACCAAACTCCTGATATTTTTCTTTAGTGCCAAATGAACCATCCACGGAAGTTCTTGTTCGTTTGCGTTCGTCTGAGAGGGCACTCTTCGGTGATTCTAAGTTCGGTTCGTAGGTTCGGGTACAGCACTACCATATAGTGCCAACCAGTGTTATATCCATTGTTGGCTTCAAGACCCATTTCTGGTGGCCTCGGTCTGTTGTGGGGTGGCCTCGGTCTTGGAATCTGTGGTCTCGGATATACATGTAACAGCCCATGTAGTACCAACCAGTGTTGTATCCAAGGTCGGCTTCAAGACCAATTTTTGGTGGCTTCGGTCTCGGTCCGAGTCAGTGTACAAAACCTATGGAAAGGGTCTGTTGTGGGGTGGCCTCGGTCTTGGACCCTGTGGTCTCGGATATAACACTGGCAATGTGTCACTCATCTCCAACTACAGATTCTGATCAGGAGGTTGTCACCCGGCTTCAAGGAGCATTCCCGTAAAGTGGATGCCTCCCCTGATGGCACGCCTGACAGGTCTCAGGCTCTCCTCTCCTTGTCATCAGTTCTAGCAGAGCTGTTCGGCTGTCACGGTCTAGGTCAGAGGGAGGGAGATCAGCTGGTAGCAAATCTACAAAGGAGAGTTACACCGTCGGAGCTCCTAGATGTTCTTTTAGACATTGTGCATAATAAGTATTGCTCAGTATGAGGAGGCATAGCCAAGGGGTTTGATGGTGGGGGGGGGGGGCAGGGCGTACAGACACCACAACCATTGTTTTAAGAAAAATCTAATAGTCAATTAGAATACAGGAAGCAAAGTTAAGCTGTTGAAGATGGTGTGATGTTTCCCTTAGACAGATGTCAGGATGAGTATATTCATTATCAGGCTCGAACGAAGTGAACGAGTTAGTTTTTTTTTTAAGTTTCTGAATTATTGTCAAAATGGGGTCTGTCACGTTTCTAGGGGCCTGTTTCATAAAGCTGTTTGTATGTTTGTATTAAAATCACATCTGCACATTTTCAAATATGCAAGCATAGATTAACATCCTTACTCTTTGGGAAAAATTTAACTGACTTTAATCATACTTGAAATGACATGAAAAACTTTTGGCATTTTACTTGGCGCTTCAGATTCGAGTCGTTCTTAAAGTCATGTGTAACTTTATGAACAACTTTATGAAACAGGCCCCTGGCCCTGTGCATTCAACAGAATAGTAGTGTCAGGCCTGTCTGGACTAAACAATGAGGCTGCACCATATTTTGAATACCAAGAATTAATGAAAAATTGAAAAAAAGATTATGATAATTATTTCCCGTATTATTTTAGGGTTCTCCTTACAAGGTTGCATCGAGAAACAACAATGGTGTTGATCTCTTTGGAGATCCAATGGATCAGGGATCGGACGACGAGTATTCAAACACTCAAAGCCGAGATGAGCTGGATGATGAATTTGATGCTCCCGTCAAGTCGGAAAGCATCAGCAGCTCAAAGAAGAAGAGACATGCATCTCAAGATGATAGTGTACCAGGTAAGTGCATCAAAAGATTGAAAATGCTACACTTCAGGAATGTATTTTTACAGTTTACTTGCTTTAAAAATGTTCAAACGGTCATGGAAATTTACAGTTCTTAGTTATATGAATTCGTGGAAAGTCAGGGAATTTTGAAAATTGTTGCTAATTGTACAAACTCTGAAAAATAATTTGACTATTTTGACCCTGTACAGGAACACACAGTATGTTATCCCCAGATTCACTCACAAGGGAGGAACAGCTTGCCGTTGAATGTGCCAAGGTTCTGTCTTCCTGGTGTTGGACAGGGGGCGGGGCTGATTGGGGGCAAGCTCAGGCCGCAAGTACGTCCTCAGTGGACAGAGAAACTGTCTCACAGAAACTGTTGGAAGTGTTTGATGATGAGGTAAGGAAGAGAAAGGTTTATCAGTCTGATGTAATTAAAGGCAGAGCGTCTAATTCGCTTGCCTAAAAATTAGCATTGTGTAAATACACTCACTGGTAAATAGACGAAAATATCACATAAAACCCTTCAGTAATGTACAGAAGCTATAAACTCAGATTTAGTGGAATTATAGTGACTGTTAAGCTTTTATTATCCCCTCGCTCGACGAAGTCGGGAGGGGATATAGAAACGCCGTCGTCCGTCCTTCCGAAAAAAACACTGGTTTCCGTTCGATAACTTTAGTAATGTTTGATGGATTTTCATGAGATTCGGTATGGAGGTACATGATATCAAAATACAGCCCAAGTTTGGGTTCGGAGGTTGTAGCTCAAAGGTCAAAGGTCATAGCTCATTAAATGTGAAAACTGTTTTCCGTTCAATAACTTTACTAATATTTGACGGATTTTGATGACATTTGGTATGAAGGTACATGATATCAAAATACAGCCCAAGTTTGATTTTGGAGTGTGTAGGCCAAAGGTCAAAGGTCATAGCTCAATAAATGCGAGAACAGGTAAATCTCAATGTCTGGAAGCCAGACTAGGGCATGTGTAGCTTTGCCCATAAACTGTTTAATATTAATGCAAATTCTTTGCATACTATTCTGACAAACATTGCTCTTAACAACCTGACAGCTTGCTGGAGGCTTGCCAGACATATCAACAACTAATGTATGCAATTTGCATTTTTGGTATTGAAAATGTATTCATTAGAACAGGTGAGAAAAATAACTCTGCACAAGGTTTCAGAAGAGAAAACATCCATAAATTTGAATACATTATCAAATGGTCTATTGCATATTCATATTTGGGTTGAAAATGGGTAAAATCAAGTTTAAAAAGAATTATTTTGAAGAAAGTATGTAGGCTACCAGATCAGAAATCTACAGTGTGTCTCAAAAAAAATTGTGCAAGTAAATACCGCCCTCTTTGGCAATTCGATAATACTCTTGTGACATGATTCTTAAGTGAATGTGAAGTGCATGGTCTTAGCTTTCAAATACCGCTAGTTTTGTTTAATTTGTTTGTTTTAATCTTGAGATATGTTAATTTGATTAAGAAAGGGTAAAATCTGGATTGTGCCACTTTTACTACAGTCCGGAGTAAAAGTGACAAAATTGTGATTCCACCCTTTTGTTGATGACAAGATATCTCGAGATTAAAACAAGCCAACTGAACAGAACAAACAGTATTTGAGAGCTAAGACTTTGCCCTTGATGTTGATGTGAGCATAATGTCACCGGAGTAATTTCTAATTGCCAAAGAGGGCGCATTTTACTTGCAGCATTTTTTGAGACATGCTGCAGCACGTCTCAAAAAAATGTTAAAGTGAAAAGCGCCCTTTTTGACAGTTAGAAAATACTGCCGTGACACATGTTTACGTCAACATCAAGGGCAATGCCTTAGCTTTCAAATACTGTTTGTTCTGTTCAATTTGCTTGTTTTGATCTCGAGATATCTTGTGATCAACAAAACGGTGAAATCACAACTGTGTCACTCTTACAGGAAGAGGGCCTGATGCTATATTGACTGTAGTAAAGTGGCACGTTTGTGATTTTATCTTTTCGTTGTTAACTGAACATATCTCAGGATTAAAACAAGCAAACTGAACAGAACAAACGGCATTTGAAAGCTAAGACTATGCCCGTAAAGGTGATATAAGCATGACGTCACAAAATGTTGTTCTCATTACCTAAGAGGGCGCTTTTGACTTGCACAATTATTTTTGAGACACACTGTAATTACTTCTGGGGAAATATAAGGGGCATAATTGATTTGATTATCAGGCCTGTAGTATAGCTTGATTGTTTTTCCCAAAATATTTTTTTGTGTGTGTGACATGTCATGATTTTTTACACACTTTTCAAAATTAAGGGGTAAGGGTAGTTTTTTGCATAATTCTCCTGTTTATTTATTTGTAAGGAAAATACAATTATAATCAGCTTATAGCTAATTAAATCCTGCCAAAAATAAGGGGAAGTTCAGCCCTCAAGCTTCTTCCTATCAGATTTTATAGTCGACCAAAATATGTATCACTCTGAAAAGGGGCTTTTTGGTGGTATTGTTTGTCAAAGAGCAAGTTCTATGGGTTTTCACATGTAAAGTCTGCAGTAAACTGAAGCAAACAGAGTTTCAGTTGAAAGACTTCAAGTTTACTATGACATATTGAATTTGAACAAAAACAAGGGATATATTCTAATTTTGTGGATACTACAAACATTTCAAAGTAGGTGGAGAAAATTTTTGTCACCCCATAACAGCTATTTTTTGGCAATAAATGTGCCAAAATTGGATTTTTTTTTTAAACGGTGAAATATAAAGGGCTGTAAGTTGCAAAAAATGAAAATAAAATACTTTTACCGTAGAAAAGACCTATATTCATTGATGAAAAGTAATTTTCCCCACTTAATATGTTTACACACATTTTTTGTTGAAATGGTGCTCATATCTTGATCTTGTAGTACATACAAGTTTAGTTTCAAAATACAATTTGATTTTGGATTATGTACACTTATGTCAAAGGTCATAGCTCATTAAATATGTAAGAATAGCTAATTACAAGTTCCGTTCAATGACTTCAGTAATGTTAGACAGATTTTGATCTTCAAGTGTGTATGCCAAAGTGCAAAGTTCACATTTCATTAAATATGCATATTTATGCTATATGTACCTGGTGAGGGGATGCTACGCTTTGCGTTGTCCTTGTTGGAATTACTGTTTCATTGAGACAAAAATTTCCAGCATAGAACATACACTACATGACAATATTTTTTTGCACATTTTTCAAATTCTAGGTAATTACCTATCCTCAGATTTCACAGACGTGTCCTTCATAAGTAGTGTAAGGGCATGTGTGGTCTTTCGCCATGCTGGGGGTGGGGGGCAGATGAGATTCCCGGCCTTTGAAGGATATTTTCACTGAGAAGAATTTTTCTTCAAGATCGTGATTAACACTCATCTCAAAAGTGTTGATTTAATATGTTATTGTAATTGATGAGTGTGGTCACTGACATGTCCTACACTTACAATTTAGCTTCTAATAACATGAATTCCTTTCTAGAAAAGTAATTTCAACATTCTTGTTCTTGAAGGAATTTGTCTCTCTCTCTCTGCATAAAGTTTTCTTGTCCATTAAGTAATAAGTTTCTCCAAATCCACCCAAAGGTAACAAATAGTTCAAAATTTCAGTTTTAACCCATTTCATTTGGAGTTAGAAGAATTGGCTCAGTGGCTGCTATGTTGTATTTGTGTGCACATTCACAGGTATGGGATAAATCTAGCCCATTTGGAGTACAGCTGGTAAGTTCTAAATAGTAGTAGTAGTAGTAAGATTAGTAGTAGTAGTAGTAGTAGTAGTAGTAGTAAAAGTTGTAATTGTTGTAGTAGTAAGATTAGTAGTAGAAGTAGTGGCAGCAGTAGTGGTAGTAGTAGTAGTAGTTTATAGTAGTAATATGACAACAATATATTACGTTGAATTATGTTTAATATTTACAGTTTCTAAGCACTGTACAAATCAACATTGTGGTAATGACAGATTATAATTTACATATAACATATAAAACTGCAATAATCTAACAAACAATTATTTGGATACAAATGGATTTAGGCATTTGAGATAAAAAAAGGGATGAAAATATCTAAAAAATCGAGATTGCAGATCATGTGTCTGACCTAATTTGTGAGAAAAGATCTAGAAATTCTGAAAATTATTTGGTGAATTTTCCCATGTTTGATGACTGAGAGTGGTAATATCATTGTTTATAGGATAAGTCTGTGGGTTTTCTTTGCAAGAGATTTCAGTTCAAGTTTCAGTCTAGTCTAAGTCATAGACTGCTCTTTAATTTACCCCAGTCCAAAGCCAAGCGAGCTGTGAGCAATCTGGTCTAAGTTTCCAGATTCACACCTTGTTTAAGTTTCTGTACTGCCTTAGGATTAGGGCAAAAAAGAGAACAGTGTAAAACTTAAACTAGTTTCAGACTTAATTTTGTTTTTCCGTACATGTACCACTCTCCACCAAGGAGTGTGAATAGATATAGATAGATAGATAGATCAAGAATGAGAAACAGCATTTGTTAATTAATTTTCAATAATTTCAGTTAATCTTGAGTATCTCGCTTTATTATATTACTTTTGTTTTCTGTTGCTGTTGAGCCATTATCTTGTTATCAATTTTGTTTCTTTCATAATAGTTCATGACACCTATGACATAGACTTGTTTACATGTACGCTTAACTTTCAAGTATATGAATTTGTTAAATATAATCATTTTGTCCAGTATAACTCTCTTTTGATTTATAGTTTTTTGCAGTGGCTTCAAATGTTACTGTAGATGTCAGCTCATTAACGGATGCAGAGCTCTTTACTATTCTGGAAGCCTCAAGGTAAACTAATAGAAAATAGTTTGCATTTGCTATTTGTAGTAGATATAAACAAAAATATATATTTCAAAATGTGCCAGACCCACTTTTCATTTAAACAAATAGGTTGTGCTCATATTATTGAAACTACATTTCAGGATTTTTAAACAAAGTGTACAAAATTCAGGAAAAATAACACCTCACTATTTGAAATTGTGGAAGCCTCATTTAAAAATTGTCAAACTGTGATATCTGACCTTCATGATATAATTGACAGATATGATTAGAATTGACAAATAAACACCCTGAAACACAAAACTTTAGATAGTTATGCTAGAAATGTGAATATGTACTCATGAATATCAGCATATGATTTAGTACTCCAGTGGAGGAAAGGTCGGGGGGGGGGGGCAGGAAATTGGAATAGACGGTCATTGATTTTCACGTTTTATATAAAGCGATTGTTTTGAACTGCACTTTTTCAGGGCTTTAATTTAGACCTGATTAGAGACACTAGCATGGAGAGACATGTAGCTCAGAATTTCTAAAACTGGAAACATGGTTAAATGATATCTTTAACTGCTTTCTTCTCTAAACACCTACATCCAGGTCCGTTGTTGCCTGTCATCGTAAAGTTCAGGAGATCTGTGTAGAGGCTCTCAACTTCCTTCATGTGGTCATTCCTCGTTTGGGGTATTCCCCTGGTGATGTCATGGTGTCGCCTGACATCAAAGAGGCTAGAGAGGTCGCCCTCCTACTCCTGGCTGCCTTCTGGTAAATACATCTTTCTTCTTCTAACAAAATTAAATTATAGTGAAAACTGTTTACAGTGACCACCCAAAGGAAACAAATAATATGGCCCATAAAGACAGGTGGCTGCTCTAGGCAGGTTCTTTAAAACATGATTCGTCTCTAGTTGCCACTATAGGCAGGTTGGTTGCTGTAGAGAGGTGCCCACTGTTGTTATTATTATTATTATTATTTATTAGACCAATCAATATAGTGTAATACAAAACAATACTTATACATTATACAACAATATACAAACATGCATAACAAACAACATAGGAAATGATGCTACATGTGGGTCAGGGTTGGCAAAAGCAATTTCAATCACTGTTGCTCAGGAGCATGCCACCCCTCACCTGTAGCATTGAAGAATAACACAATTGTGTGAATACACATTGAAGTATAAAAATAAAAATAAAAGTACACATATACATGTTAAACCACGGTAAGGATGTGTCTAGTGACATCGAATTCGACCCCCCCCCCCTTTATACCCCAACCTATAAAAACGAGAGTAACCGACATAAAGTCAAGCAGCATTAAATAAAGTATAACATCAACATAAGCCCGATATTTCTTTATTTACAAGTACAATATCAAAATAAATAACAAATAAATAAAATCCCCATTACACATGAATTCAACATAAGACAGGTTTGACTGTAGTCCTGGTTACAGCAAATGTAGGAAAGTTTCAGGATAAAGTGAGAGAGAGAGAATACTGCAGTAATTTGGGCATGTCCAAATAAAGGAGAGGTGTTGAGTATAGAGGGCGAAAGATTTTGGAAATAATGGAGCCACTAGGGGAAAACAAAGAGAGGCGGTCCAAAAAGTGGGCGTCGAGGGGGGGATTGGATGTGGTTAGAGAAGATGTTAGGATGAAATATTAAATTTGTTGAAAAAAAAACTTTGGTGGCAGAATGTGACTTCATCATAGCAAATGTTCTCAAATCTACTTGGGTCATGTTGTATAGGCAGCTAAAATCAAGCTACACGACACCCGTGAGACAGCAGATGGCCAAGTGTATGCAGGCGCTAGTGAAGGCTGACAGTGAGGGCAACTGGGCTGTCATGAGGTCAAAGGTGAAGGGCAGGGGTCAGGGAG
>JZLH01S0481254.1:31662-42891 GCA_001188425.1 Eucidaris tribuloides
CCGTTCACGCATTATTGAATTGAAACAATTGATATTGGTGCTACCAAAATTTAATTTGCACGTGCATATTCCATCTTTAAGTGCATTTTAATGGTAGCACATGTACTTATTTTTGAGAAACAAAGGCATGGCATAAAAATTCACAATTTCTCCTTTTATCTGACACTTCATGCATAAAAAATGAATAATGTATGCCGGAGAACAAGTAAAATTAAAACATGCCTGTTTTAGCAGTGATTTTTAGAATGAATACATTTTGAGCTATTAGCGGTGATTAGAAGCAAGCTGAACAAAAAGGTTTACGCACGGCTGACTTCACACAATATCTTGCTCGGGGCACAACAATAGGCTACGAATCATGTTCGCAGGATAACTTCTTGGTTGCTGGCTGCCAAATCCAGAAAACTGGGTTAATGAATGCATTTTGGAACATTTCTGAAAACAAGCATCTTTTCAAATTGTCTTTTCTTACGCCTGCATCGCTCATTTTTCACAAATGTGGTATCATATGAAAGAAGATAAAACAGGCTTTTTAATAATGTCCTTCAATATTGAAAATATTCTGAATACATCCTAGGATGAGAGTTTGAATTTCAAATTTGCTCGTGCAAATGATTTTATACCTGTCTCCATTCTGATTGTCTTTGCTCAGTCATGCATGAATGAAAATCTCTGAAACTGGTATCAAATTAAAGAGGAGAAAATATGCTTTCCAACTATGTATGATTTTCTTGTCATATTTGTTATTAATATATAAAAATACCTGCATCAATCTCGGTTTCCTTTTTTCTGGGACACACTGTATAGGTATTCAACTGTATAGCCCAGAGTGTGCCGTATTGTGACACGGGGCCAGAGCTGGCAGAAATGCACCTAGGCTTCCTGGTTCATCAATGGCTGCAAGAGGAATATTCCATCAGGGATTTCCCCTATCCCCTGCTTGGATGCTCACTGTACAAGGAGTTTCTCAGGTACTGTAGTAGTGTGGATGTATCAATGATGATGATGATGGTGATGATGATGATGATGATGATGATAATGATAGTAACAGTGGGCCGTATTGGCATAAAAAGTAGCAATTATTTGTAAGGAAATTGCTTCAATGCACCAGCAATTGGTTGTCAAGCAAAATGAAGCTATGCAAGAGTGAAAGAAATTGCTTAAAAACGTAGGCATGAAAAGAACCTTCCTTGTTCTGAAAGAGATATTTTGCCTCGATTTTTTTCAAGCTCCTCATACCAGCATTGAGCGCTTATTGCCTTAATTATTGCATTCAAGTTTTTAAAAATTGCATGCTCCGCATTTTAGACCAAACCAAGCTGCACAAAGGAGATAAATCAGAGAATATTTTTTCTGTTATCAAGAATAAAATTGTGTTAAAATATTTCAGGCAAGAGGGTTAAAGATTTAGATCAAGGTCTGGGAGGTACTTGTGTAGTCTTTCAAAATGATTTATTGTACCGTTGACGGAGTTGTGAAGCATAGGGAGGCTTCTTCCCATACGTATTCGAAATTCGACTCGTGCGGATCTGGCCTTTTGTGTGTTCGCACCGCGTGACGTTGCTATTGTATGGTTGTGGAGATCTTGTAGGAATTGCTGACGAATGGACAGAAAACGGTTTGAACACAAGCAAAATGTTATGCATACGAAAAAAAGCAATCGCTTGAAATCCATCTTTGGCTTGAAGGACGTTGGCAAGTGTTTTTTATATATACGGTCCATTACTTTCATGGGAGCACAAAGGCGGGTTTCGTATAATGTATTAAAATATCATGCGTGAGAGGAGAAGCATTTCCTGTCATGGGAGTTACGAAAGATAACTTCACTAATGTATACAAATTTATGGATGTTTCTTTATGTGACCATCGAGGAACGATTCTACTGATATTTCCGGAGTGTATGATGGTTGCAATCAATTTGCATGTTCTTGTTTTTGTCATACCAGACAAACCTGCAAACCTCAGGCAAACTATTAGGTTGTCAAGAACAACCTTTGTTTCAAAATGTCTTTGCAGGCAAGCAAGAATCTGTGCTTGCAAGCAATTCTAATTTTTGTGCATATGGATTCAAGCAAAAGGCTAGAAAAAGCAATTACTATTTTTTATGCATACGGCCCAATGATAACAATATGCACCCAGGATTCGTGGATCATCAGTGGCTACAAGAGGAGTATTCCATTAGGGATTTCCTCTACCCCCTGATGGGATGTTCACTGTACAGGGAGTTTCTCATGTACTTTGCTGCTGTGGATGTACACATCAATTAACAGAGATGCCAATTTTGGGGTTGTTTTCTTTGCTAAAAAGATTCCAAGATAAAAGTTTTTGTAGTAAAATACATGAAAATTTCCCCCCCCCCAAATCAAGATTTCCGATCATTTTTATCTTGCCTGTTATGCATAGCAGAAGCAAGATATTGGAAATATTAATCACCTTCAGTGATATTTCTAGTAAGTGCATTGTTTGTATGTATGTGAACTTTTTATGCCTCCGCAACGAAGTTGCCGGAGGCATTATGTTTTCGGGTTGTCTGTCCGTGAGTCCGTCCGTCCTTTCGTCCATCCGTTACCGGTTCTCGTTACCGCGATAACTTAAGAACCCCCGATCGGATTTTGATGTAACTAAGACCAAGTATGTACTATGAGACACCAATGAACTGATTAGATCTTGGAGCTGAAAGGTCAAAAGTCACCCGGCCTAAAATATGTCTGATTTGGGCTCGTTACCGCGATAACTTGAGAACGACTGAACGGATTTTCTTGTAACTTGGTTGAAGTATGTATTATGAGGCACCAATGAACTGATTAGATTTTGGACCTGAAAGGTCAAAGGTCAAAGGTCACCGGGCCTAAAATATGTCTGATTTGGGCTCGTTACCGCGATTACTTGAAAACGACTGGTCGGATTTTCATGTAACTTAGGTGAAGTATGTATTATAAAGCACCAATGAACTGATTAGATTTTGGAGCTGAAAGGTCAAAGGTCAAAGGGCCTAAAATATGCCTGATTTGGGCTCATTACCACGATAACTTGAGAATGGCCTTTCGGATTTTAATGTTACTTGGGTGAAATATGTATTATGAGGCACCAATGTACTGATTAGATTTTGGAGCTGGAAGGTCAAAGGTCAAAGGTCACCGGGCCTAAAATATGTTTGATTTGGGTTCGTTACAGCGATAACTTGAGTATGACTGGTCCGATTTTGATGTAATATGGGAGTAGTATCTGATATAAGGCACCAATTCACTGATTCGATTTTGGAGTTGAAAGGTCAGAGGTCAAAGGTGATAAGGCCTTATGTCCTAATTGAGCTCATTGTCGCGATAATTTAAGAACTGCTTATTGGATTTTACTGTAACTTGGTCACAGGTCACATGGGCTTATTCATCTCATTGGTTTTGCTACCATGGTAACTTGAAGCTTTTCAAATTACATCAGTTGGATGGGAGTGCTGACTGCGGAGGCGTACCCATCGACTGCGCGCAGTCGAACTGCTGTAGTTTCATGTTGTTAACGGAAGTGGAGAATTAAGTAAAAGTACTGTTGTTTAAATTAACTTTCCCTGGTGTTATGAGTGTGTTTTTTTTTTATGGCCAGCAAGCATCACACTGTCATCATTCCTCATCTTGTCATGAAGAAACAGCTGAAGGAAATTCAGGCAATGGGCAGTGAGCTGAACCAGGACTGGAAGGCCCTCCTGAAGCAGTCCTTCCCACGAACCATCGCTAGTATCCTTCCCCTTCTCGCCCACACGAGGGCAGCAGACACGGGCAATGAGGAGCAGCAGGAGCGAGCGACACATGCTGTGGCATGTCTCGCCGAGCTGGAGAAAGCCATTGGAAAAGAGGTCAGATGAAATGATTTCATGGCCGTCATGCTTGTTAACTGCAGATAAATTCAGATTCAATTCAGATTTATTTCATTCATCATCATAGAAACATTTAACAAATACACAAATGCAGTAAAATGCATGTTACATTAATCATATCAGAAAATGAATAATTGTTTAAAAAGAATGAGGAGTCATCTGGAAAGAGCGAAAAAGCCTTATTAATGATGACGTCTAGAATATACCAATCAATAGTTAAATTAAACAGATAAACATGATGTCCATATACAAGATCTGGACACAAAAACATACATAAACATGCGAAACTACAAACATACATAAATAAATACTTGAACGATAACAGGACAAATACCCCAGTTGAAAAAACAAAAACAACTAGACTTTGATTTGTCACTAAGATGAATTGGTGATCCGCATATTCGCTCTGTTCATTAGATTTAAAGAGATTATTATGATGTATCATTGCTTGTTCAAAGCTGTCCATTTTCCCATTTAATTCCTTATCAAACATTAATCTAAAATTTGATGTGTGTGTATGTGTTCGTCTTGATGCACACTCACATACAGTCTGCACCATTGATGTCTGTTGACATGAAGGTATTGTCAACCGAGTTTGGTCACCTTACTCATCTCTAGTCACGATGTATGGACGACAAACAATTTTTTCTTGTGACGTCATCTATGACGTTACAAATAATTATCATTATTCATGCTTCTCTAATTTGACATAAGACATACAGTCTGCACCATTGATGTCTGTTGACATGAAGGTATTGTCAACCGAGTTTGGTCACCTTACTCATCTCCAGTCACGATGTATGGACGACAAACAATTTTTTCTTTGTGATGTCATCTATGACGTTACAAATAATTATCGTTATTCATGCTTCTCTAATTTGGCATGGAAAGTGATGCCTGAAATGTTATCTACGCATCATAGGCTATCAGAATAAGCAATAAAAAGTAGGGCTCACTGTTAATTCTACAGAGTTATGATTGATTTAAAAATGCCTGTGGATTACTACCCAAAACCAGCAATCTTAGAGCATTTTTAATTGAGGTGTGGGCAAATATTAGGTCCTTGTGGATAAATTAACATCTAATTAAATTAAATTTGAAAATGTGATTATATGATCATGAAGCTCACATGTGATCTATGTTTGTGCAAAATTTTGTGTGAAATGTGTGATCCGTGGCCAAGACCTGGGGTGGGGGGACTAACTGAAATTAACTCTCCCCCCCCCCCAGTAATTCATGTACCTAGTAAGTTTAGCTAGATTAGGGATAGAGCCACAGTTTAACATTGGCCACAGTTTAAAGTATCTGAGCTAGATTATCCTCCATGCTCTAAGTGTCTTTGATAAGGTCTAAAAATCAAGCCCTGAAAAAAATTGTACTTCAAAGTGATCATTTAGTGCTTTCAAAGAGTAAAAATCTAGTATCCAGTGTGACCTTCTCCTGCCCTTGTCTGTTTCCTCCCACAGACTACTGTGTTACAGGTCTGACTAATATATACTGTACTAATTTGTTTATCCATGCAAACCTTGCCAGTGGCACCATAACATTCCAAATTTGTATGCTACAATGATTATTTGTCCATTTAAGCAGTATAAGCACTATTATGTAGCTCAGATATCAAAGTTTAATTTTTATTTAAATTAAAGTTCCACGATGTGAGCCTTTATCTTTAACAATACTGCGTGTGTTTTTCCTTCTACCAGACCAACGATGCTTGGATCCAGTCCCATCTTGACACTATCGTGGTGGAGCTCCTCACCATGCTCTGTGAGCCGACCGAAGAGGCCAGCGACACTGCGGCGTTCGTCAGCGACACTGACCCCAAGCCGGACCCACCGTATTTCACGTCTTACATGATCAAGGCCACCCTGGACCACCTGACCAAGTGTCACGCAGGTGGATGTTCTCTCACGCCGGTCTCATTGCTGGCCAAGACTCGTGTGAGCAGCAAGTTTCAAGATTTGTTAACATTAAAACACTTAAAAATGCCTGAAGAACCAAATGAGTTGGATCATATACCAACTATACCCCAGATAGATATATATATATATATATCACAACTGGATATATTTGTCTCTAATTCGTTTACTTAAGAAGAATCAAGCATGATCATACCAGTATTTTATTTCTCTCGAGCCCCGATAGCAATAAATCTCATAGAAAGCTACACAACAGATTTATCAGCCACAAGGGATATTGACATTTCTTTTAGAATGAGTCAATGGTTGACCACAAGATTTTCACACCAGAATCCGTGCATAGTTTACTTGATTCTAGAATAGTTGCAGCCCAAGTTGAGAACTACCCCCAATCATGCTAGTTTACCTTTAATGTAATTGCAATGTATTTTTGCCTTTTGGCTCTCAGTTTGCAACGTCGTTATCAAACCATTCTAATAAATTATAAAATTCCCTTTCTACAGGACAGCATCCAGAAAGTTCTCCTGGCTCTGCACACGAGGATCGCCAAGGCGCGGCAGCCTCACGAGAAGCATCGAATCGTGCTGGCATACCGCCTCTTTGGGCTCCTCCTGGTCCGGGAGCTCCCCACGACTCTGGGGGGCTCCTGGGTCTTCGTCCTGGCAGACATGATCCATACCTTGGTTCATACCATTACTGGGAGTGATGGAGGGGTGGGCAGCTCCTGGACGGCAGCAGGAGTCTCTCTAGTACGACCCTGCATCGACCTGTTGTACAACATATGTGAGACGGCTGTACAGCATTGTCCAGACGTAAGCTTTTAAGTACTCGGTGTTTACACATCTTTGACCCAACCTCACAAAATTGAAATATTATGGAAATTTGTGCTAGCTATATGAAACCCCATAAAGTATGTTAAAACTTTTGATGATTTTCTTTTTCTTTTACTTGTTATTGTTTTTCTTCTTGTCCTCCTTCATCTTCTCCTTCGTCTCTTCTTCTTTGTCTTCGTCTTCTTCTTCGTCTTCTACTTCTTCTTCCTTGTCTTCTCCTGTGTCATTAATATTATTCCTGGAAATATTATTGTAATTACTTTAAATAGCTGAAAGTGCTAAATTTACCTGCCCAAAAAGTAAGTGAAAAATAGTGTGGAATCCTGATTAATACTAACTGTATAGGTATTACAGAATCTAGGCTACAATGTGATAAAATGTACACTGTGTTCTACATTCCCACCTTGTAGGAATTCTGCAGACACATTCAAATCATTCTGAGAGCTGTTGTGCCATTGGTCAGTGGAAAGTCGGAAGCTAACAAACAGGCGCTGTTATTGGTGGAATTCATCGTGGTGGACAATGCGTCCAAGTTGGAGGGGGCGCTGCAATACATCAACCCCCTCCCCAAGGTGGCCGAGCTGAGGACAGCCAGGGACGTGCAGGAACGGGCCAAACAGGAGAACCTTGAGGATAATTTACTGGCGGTGAGAGGGCAGCTAGTTTAAAGTTGTCACTTTATCATACATGTGTGTGACCTATCACCACAAAATGCGTCACAAGTTCGAAAAATACTGTATTTTATTTTGGTTTACAAACTCTGTTAAATTTTGGTGGATTTTTGCCAAACTTTCATTAATATGTTTCATGTTTCTCAATTCACTAAAACCAACTTGATGTCAGGCTGGACTTTCCATTAATCACAAACACTCACTCACTTAACCACAAACCACCTGGCTTTCGTGGTGGGTTAACCACTTTTAGAAATAAATGAAATAATACAGCCCTACTGGCTCCTCTCATTTATGCATTCCGGTAGGAGATAAACCACTTTCTGATGAGGGGTGGACAAGATGCCAAGAATCACAGTCCGGAGGGACTAGAGAGGTTAGGCAACCAGCTAGCCATGAAGAAGACGGAACTTGCCCTGCTGGTCTCTATGTGTGCTGGCAAGTATTGTACCATAATTTTTACTTCCTTTTGTTTGCGTAACTACACAATTCCTAGAAGGACTTTGAGAGAGCGATGGTGAGAGCAATGTGTGGTGTGAGGCTGATGGACACTTAGAAGACTGAGGACTTGATGCAAACGTTGGGTTTGGAGGAAGCAGTGGATCAGATGGTGAAAGTGAATAGAGTACATTGGCATGGACATGTATTGAGGAGGGTTGTTGATCATGTTTTGAGAAGGGTGTGTGAGTTTGAGGTGGATGGTCAGAGGGGAAGGAAGGGAGCAACCAAACAAGATGTGGAAGAAGGAAGCAGTGGAGGAGAGTAGGAGGGTTGGGTTGAAGGAGGATGCACCGAATAGGGGCAAAGTGGAGTGAGTGGGTAAGGGCAATTGCTGTGAGAGTGAGGTGAATCTGGCCACCCCCGTAATCAGGGACAAAACTAAATTAAAAAATCTGGATTACTTACATGACAAGAGTTAGCCAGATAAGGTGAATTTTGTGTTATTATGGCCTACTCCACAATCAGAAGGAATAACACAAAATGACAAAATTCTTCAATTTGAAGTAATTTTATCATGTTATATTTTCCTGGTTTTATGAACAAACAATTACAGAGAAATATATTACACTCATAAGTTTGAAATTGTATGTGTACATAAAACAGTCACCTTTGACCTAGTATGAATGACATACTACAATTCAATTTTTCTAAATCTCTTAAACAAGGAAAGAAAGTCCCCACCACTTGAAAGTTATTTTTAAAGAAATTATATAAGTCGGGAATTATTCAATTACTAAATTCCACTGGCCACAGCAAGCATTGTCACTGCATAGTAAGAAACAAGGATTTAAAGACACAAATTAACAATGACCACCGTTAAAAAAAAGTTAGCTCCCATACTGTGTCCAGATCTAGGTTATTTTATACTCTACTGCAGTAGTAATTATTCATGCATATCTTGCCAGTGGCAGCATAACTTTCCAAACTTTTGCACTCTAGGATGTTTATATATCCATTTAATCACTACTATATAGCTCAGACATCAAAGTTTGACGAAGCTCCACAATGTTAGCTTGTGTCTTTAAAATCTCCATAGCAACCACTATGAAGGGATTAGCAGAATAACCTGGTTTTTGGCCCCTGAATTAAGTACATTCCTTCACAGATCACCTACAACTTTAAATATGACAGCTTCCTTGTTTCATCAGATATTCATGCTCCAAGTGAATCAGTGTAAGTAAAAAAAAATGAGAGGCACTATGTAAGCAATTAAAACCAAAATCAGATTTTGAAAAATGGTCTGCAACTTTCCATGTATGCTTTTCATTTTCCAGGAACAAAATGTAAGAGAAAAATAGTATTTCTTTGACAAATGTCAGGCTTGTGTGTACTATCTTGATAATGATAACAGTGTTCTTTCTGCCTTCAGAGAATGCATCGGAGAGCGTACTACCCCGGCTGATATGTGAATTGGTTTCACTGAGCAGCAGTAACCATGGCAACCAGGACAAACCAACAAAAGCTCTGCAGCAAGGGGCAGGTAAGACACTGATACCCCTTTTATAGTGAGAGTTACCCCGCATCAGGTCCGGACCTGATGCGGGGTAACTCTCACTATAAAAGGTCGAAAAATATTTAGCCCGAGCTAAAGTTAGTGCGGGCTGGGAGGTGGATCAGGTCCGCATCAGGTCCGCATCAGGCCCGAGCTAACGTCAGTATAAAACGTTTCTCGATTTTAGTGCGGACTAAATCAGTGACCCATGAACTGGAAATGGTGTACATGTATGCCGCTTCCGATTCCGGGTTACCCACGCTGTAAACATTCGCACCTGGCATACGTGCATGCCTCGCGGGAAGCAGCACAGCTGAGATGGGGCAATAGGTTACCACGGCAACTAGTCCGGTCTCGCTCTTGTTATGGGTGGTCGAGAAAGGCAGTATAAAACGACTTACCCCATGCTAAAGTTACCCCGCTTTTGAAGCGGGGTAAAGTCGGCGCGCACTATAAAAGGGGTATCAGTAACCCACATTGTTTCATTTATGAAGAATTGAGTCAATTGCGGAAGAATGGAAGTGGAAAAAAAAATCATTGTATACTGTGTCATTTTATAATTGTGGAGCTGTTCACATGGGTATAGTTTTGTCAAGATACTAATTTGCCTCTGGGGCTACACTATGGATAGCTCATTAACCCTAAAAAAGCCAGCCTTTTAGACCCATCTCACAGCCGGGGGGGGGGGTTTGAAAAATGCTTCTTTTCTTCGTCATTTCTCAACTCGAATTTTGATTCTGATTGTTTCATACTGATATGGGCTAGTGGGGGATTTAAACTTCTTACAACAGAATCGTTGAAATTCATTATTTTTTTTAATTTATGCAAAATTTATTCGAAATCACAAAAAAATGCTTTCCTTTCACTTCTCAATATGATTTTGATTCTTGATTACTTTATTTGATAAGGGCTGAGTTTAGTGCAACAATTAAAACTTACTACACAGGGATTTTTGGAAATTAGGCACTCCATGATATTTAATGGTACTTTATGCAATTTCATCCCCCAATACACAAAAAAATTTGCTTCTTTTCCCACATTTTCTTGAACCATTTCATTCTGTTCTGTTTAGATCTTATCAGCTAGTGGCGGGCTTCACAGACTTCTGCACAAAAATTTGAAAACAATTAATCATTATGCCAAGTGAAAATTAATCAATTATGCAAAATTTATGCAAACATTTTTTTCGAAATCACAAAAATGCTCTTCTCCTTCATTCCTAACCAATTTTAATTGCTGATTAGCTCTTATTGTAGTGTGGCTGAGTTATAGCCACATTAAACGTTTTCAACAGAATTTTGAAATTATACTCCAATAAATTTAATTATGCGTAATTTATCGCAAAATTTCCAAAAAATAACCAAAAAATGCTTATTCTCTCACATTTTCTGGACCGGATTTTCATTCTGTTTGCATTTTGATCTGATAGGGGCTTAGCGTGGGAGCGGCTTCAAGGACGTTCTACACCAAATGTGGGAAATCTAACTCATTATGCAAATTATAAATTAATCAATTATCACCAATTTTATGCAAAATTTATCAAATAAATCACCAATTAAAATTTTAACAAATGGCTTCTTCTCATTCATTTCCACACCAATTTATCTTTAGTTGCTTATCTGGGTAAGCTAGAGCTTGGTACACTACTTTCGGTACCCAGGAATCTTAAACTGTACTCATTAATAATTATGGTAATGTACGCCAAATTTACTTTCACAAATAACAAATTTATTTCAGTTCTTATTCATATCGAAGCTACTATTAATTGGTCACTCAGAATGTGCTTTTCCAACACAAAATCATATGGAGCTCCGGAAGGATCCGGGATGCATCATATATTCAATTCAGTAGTTATATCTATTTTTTTTTATATTATATTTTTTTTTTTTCATGGTCCCTTCCAGGACTGAAAACTAATATTTTCTCACTCGATTTTTTTATAATC
>JZLH01S0481298.1:12781-26035 GCA_001188425.1 Eucidaris tribuloides
GGGCATTCAACTTTTTTCGGCAAAATTTAATTTCAAACAATCGTGGGATTACATATATGGCCATTTTTGGCTGCTGAGAATACAATCTAATGAGGTTCTTTTGATTGTATGTATTGATATTGGTTCCAGCTATTTTCAAAATGTCACCAAAATCCTCCAATATCAACAGTTTTCTATTTGTGAGGAATAGGGTTTAATATGTCTACCATATGGAAAAGCATAAGGCCTATGTTATTCATGATCTTTGCACAAAAAATAGATAAATCAGATCTGTTGGGCCATTGTGTAATGTTCTATTTTGGGTTGAAACAGTATTTCTTTTGGGTCATTTTGGATCGGTAATACTGGATCTTGCACGGCTAGCCCTCATTTGTAATGTTAAATACGTCCCACAATACATCATATATCACTATACCGATACTCCGGCGGGGGGGGGACAACTCGACTTACAAAGTGATTACCTATGTGGCCACACGAAATATCGAAAATCGGGGGCTCTGGAACGTGCTTGAGCGAAAATGGGGGTCTCTGGACTGGAGCTAGGTTCAGAAAACCTCAATGCTATGCTCTGGCAACTGCATCGCGGCGTAAGTTCCGGCGCGCGGTGCTGAAATGGGCATTAATCGCGCTGCTCGGCGCGCGCCGCTTCGCGCGCGGCCGACGCGAAAATATTAGAAGCGCGAAACGGCAATTTGAGGGTCTCTTGGAATGGAAAATCAAAATTTTTTCTGGTGATTCTGAATGACACTGCTCTGGAACGGAGAATTTGGGCTGAAAATGGGAGCGTCTTCTACCGGCGGCTACATAACGTTATTTCACACAATTATACTAAGTGCCCCCGCCCCCCCCGGGTATAACTGTGCTTTGTAATCATGTCTAACCACATGTTTTCGGTCTACTGAGTCCCAAAATATAGTTTAAATCAGCATGATTGGGTTCGCAAGTTTTACTACATGTATTTATTTGTGAAGTATAAACCCGCGACTTTTTTTGTAGCCTTTTTTGGTAAATATCGCTATCTGTGTTCATGAATATGACTGCAAATATCATCGGCTTGTACACAGTAGTTTTGTCTATCCATGTTTTCCTGTCCCATGGATTTAAACAAAAATTTTAAAAAGGACAGTGATATAGTTGCAAGTTTCTCAAGTTTTGATCTCATTGTGAATTAGCTAATACATTTTAGTGTGATAATTTAGCAGTCATAAATTTGCGTCTTTCCAAATCATTTTTTTACTGGATTTTCAGATTATTTTTGCATCTGTGCTAATTATGGGGTTAATTTCATTTGTTTCAACTATAACATCTCCAATTATAACATCAATATATATATATTAAATATTAGGTATAGCCTACATATATCATTCTCGTTCACGTGTTTTCATTTTTGTTCCTTGGGGGCAGTATTTGCAAATATATGGTTCAAATTGTTTCAAAGTTTCAACATGAAACTACAGACTTGCAATATATAGTGTGTTACTCTCATTAATGTTTATCAATACATTCAGTAGCAATCATTTTTTTCATATGTCTTCTAGTGACCACTTAGGGCCGTCCATAGATGCATTATTTATGGGGGCTACTGGAGGTTTAATATGATCGGGGAAACATGTGCGAGGGTAGAGTAAGCGACATAATCGGTGGGAGGGGTAGAAGAGGGTTATATCCACTTCTTCTAATCCAGTTGGGAACTTTTTGAAATTGCCATTGAAAAACGGCCTTCGAGACACTTGGTATAATATTATATTATAATTTTTAATGAAAGATATTACCTGATTGTACTCAGTGATTAAAAAGATGCTACAGGAAGTTATGTGGTTAACTGTATTCTGAGCAGTCATACTTGCGAGGAGCGGAGCGACTGAGGCAGGGAGGTGTGTGATACCCCTTCACGGTAGTTACTTTTGAATAATTGCCTAGGAAAAGTACGTGTTTATGGTCATAATTAATATTGATTATTTTATGAAGATTTATTAGCATTATAGTTCATTAATTTTCAATTAAATGTATGTACTATCTGTGTAATGTGAGTCATACGTTGCAAGTCTAAGCTAAAGCGACTGAAGTGGGTGGGAGAGTGTTGTTGACGATGGTGGTGTTGTGGTGTTTGTGGTGTGAGAGACTGGTGTGTGTGTGTGGTGTTTGGGGGTTTGGGTGTATACTCCCTCTCCTATGTTTACAGGCTAAACCCTTGCGTCGTGCTTAGCGCTAGAAATCAGGGTACTGAAAATTTTGCTGGCAGACTACTTCTTCATCAGACGCTCTTGTTGATTATAGTTGCTGCATACGTTTACTTTATGGTTATCATCTTTTTGAAAGAGAGCAATAAGGAATTAGTCTTGGTTCAAAGGCGCAGTAGATTTTATGGTGCCAAATATAATGAGTCTGTGCTGCAGACTATCTTCTCCTCATGTTATGGTAGCGGTACTTTTTGAAAAAGTATAGAAATTAAACTATAGTTTCTAAGCAATACATATTTTTATTTTCAAAAGTTCTTGGAATTATAGTCCAGAATTTCAACAAAAGATGTCTACACTATCAGTAGTTTTTTTTCATATTGTGAGGTGAGCGAAGCGACCTGAGCGGGGGAGAGGGTGGAAAGGGGTTATATCGACGTCCCTCCCCCAACTGTAGGAACTTTATATGCATATAGAATTCTATCATTGTTTTTAAGCATGTAATGCACATTTTCATTTCAAGCATTTATTTATGGGAATTATTAAGTAGAGTATCATCCGTGATTAAGTCATGTACTTTTGGGAGGTGCAGCAAAGCAACTGTAGAACCCTTTGAAAAACGCATTAAGAGTAGTTTTCTAAGCATCGCATTTTTAGGGTTTACAGTTTGAATTTTCAATAATGAATGTACATATTTACATTGCGATCGCCTCTAGGATATGTGAGAAAACTGTATGTGAGTTAGCACACTTGCGAGGGAGCGAAGCTGGACTGAACTGGTTGATGGTGTGAGAGGCGGGGATTCTCTCCTCCCGTGTGGAGAGGGGACTTCCTCCATCGCGCAAGATATGGAATTTTAAGATATGTAAAAAGACGTCGCTTCTTAATAGGTCAACGCATATTTTAACGCAATCAATGGATTATAGTCTGAATTTACACAGCGTACTAATGTGATATATTATGCGTGGGATTTGGCGGTATACCTTCCCCCCCCTCTCCACGATAGCGATTGTTTCTTACCTGGCATAGTAGATTATTTAGGGATTATTGTTCTAGATAATTCTTCGAAAAGAGTACACTTGTGAGTTTACGTCAATCTTGCGAGGTTATGAGCGAAGAGACCGAGTATAGTGGGGTGGTGTGTCACTGTAGAATTTTTGAAAATACTCATGAAAGAAGGGTATTTTGAAGCATGGTAGATTATAGTTTTTAAAGGTATAATTTGAGTCAATTTGCATTATAATTTATTATCATAATTTATTACACAAAAACTTGTAAATTCATATGAATCCATGATAAAATTAATGTATAAGAAGTCATTATATTCGATATTTTATCTTAGTAGGCTCAGAACGTGATTTTCTGTATTATTTTTTTGTGGTTAAAATGTCACCTTTTTTTTTCGTTTTCTTTTTTACAAATATCTACCTCTTCAATAGACTTTGTCAATTCTTAATAATGATGGCAGGAATGCACCATAGATCTTATTTTTATGAGTATTTCTTCTTTTTCTCCGCAACTGTTTTTGGGTGTTTGTGAACCACAATTTACTGTAATTTCGAGTGCTTTTTATTTATTTACATTATAATGCAATATTCATAATTACAAATATTAAAAATAATAATATCGGCTGCCGGGCTCGAACCTACGGACCTCCGCACGTGAGACGGACGCTCTAACCAGTTGGCCGATGAAGTGTGTATTTTCACATAAGTGTCTGAAGCCGAAGTGCATTATTTTCTCCTTTTAAGGTGCAAAACTTTGGGACTATAGGCCTGTTTTCGTATATATTTCAAATTCCATGCATCCTTTTAAACATCGAGTTGTTTTTTGAGACAACCTGAAATGCTTGTCATGAGCTTGTCCGACATAAAAAAATATAGTATAATGTTGCAAGTTGCTATTTTCCGTATTGAAATTGTATTCATAGAAACAGATGATAGAATATACCACACCAGGCTTCGGGAAGAGAAAACATTCCATAATTTGCATACGAAATTTGTTTGCACCTAAAGGTGACAAATGTCAAACATAATGGGAGTGGGGCGAGCGCTCAGCGTGGGAAAGTGCGAGATTGACTCGATACCCGGGCAGAAATTGCTCCTGGCATACCTATATTCTCGCAAGCTTGTACCTTGCATGTGCGCACCTTAATTGTTTAGTGTGTACACTATCAGGGACATGTGAGATTTTGTCTTCTCGCGGCAAAGTCTTGCCGTTGCAATGGCTGGTGTCCTTTGCAACAATAGGCCTGACTATTTTGTAGGCCTATAATATTGTTCCCGAATATGTTTAGAGGAATTGATTCAAAAATATTGTTTAATTCAGTCGTTCAAATATGAGGATGATAAGGTAGGATTGGTCTTGAAGGGCCAATGTTGCAGATTTTCGTGATTGTTAGTGTCATTGGTGTGTTAATAAATATTTGATTCAATGTGAAATGGCTATATGTGGTGAGGTTGAGGTTGTGGATGAAAGATATTGGATATAAAAATAATATTAAAAGTGAGGTAGCTCAATGTCATTTTTCTTTTCAAGTGAGAAAATCTTGAAGGGTTAAACAGTAACCAAATTAAAGTTTTTGTTAGTGTCTTCGTTGTTTGGTTAGCATCATCACTAGTTGAACAAAAGACTGAACGCAGTGTCTCAGAATTTGGAGAACCACTTAGCATATGGCCTGTATTTTGGGCAGTATGCCCCTATCACCACCCACACACACACCACAAACACACACAACACACGAACCACCAACAAGCACACAACACATTCACACACACACACACACACCACAACATAGCACACAGTCACACATCACACACACCACGCACACACACACCGCACACACAACACACACACACACCAACCACCACAACACACCACACTACACGACAGCACAACGACATGCACACACACAGCCACCGCAATGACAGCACTCCCTCCGTTATAGGCTTACATTGATCACCCAAATAATAGTCAATAAAATCCCAACATGCCCGAACTACATGCTTATTAAATAGCTTATAAGCCGCATAGTTTTGCGGTCGAGTCAGAAATTTGTGGTCATCTGTTCAAAGACTAGCATGTTTGGCCATTGTCCACCCAAACATATAGAAAGCAACATCATAAGTAGGCCAACTGAAAATTGCAGTGACAATTATGATGTTCAAATATGAAGGAGAGCATACACGGTAAGCATAGGCCTGACTGATTGGGAAATGGCCCCCCCGCCCCCTACGAGATTTTAACATTTGAGTATTTCCCCCAAAATGAACAAAAAAGAAAATGTTTCAGAGCAAGCGAATTCAGTGGATTTATGGGTGTATCTGAAAAACATAATTTCAAAGAACATTCATTTTGTACCAGTTCTAAAACGTATAGGCGCGGCCCACTTTTTTCCAGTTATGTCCAGAAAAGTGCAGCACTACTGCGGCTTCAGTTTCACGAATCTTTTTGGATACTTAATTAGTCTATTTGTGGTGCAATTGTGTTGGCTATATAGGTTTCAGTGGATTCTTTCACAAGTGAGGCACGCATTACCAAAAAACAGACTTATACAAAGTCCAAAGTGATCAGAAAATAGGACTACTGTTTGCGCATTTTATACGCAAAATGACGGGTGTCTCTGCGTCAGCTTTACTTTGCATTGGATATTTGAAAAGGCGAATTTATAGGAAGATTTCCAGGGATATCAAAATGATAAGCCCTACAGGCTAGTCCGAAACAAAAACAGCAACAATTTGAGAAAACATTGTTTCACTATAATAATAAATAATAACAAATATAGCCTATGCGGCTTCACAGAGCTATATGTTTGAGTCCATTACTGTCAGTATATACTTATGAATTAACTATATGGTTAATCCTAACTATATAGCCTAATTTATTCATAGTTCGCTGTTAATTGTAATGGTTTTATATTTACATGGACTGTTAGTTTATTCACTTTAGTGTTGTGTTTTTAAGTTTTTATAATATATTCTTCGTCCGTTATGACGAGCAAGGAAAAATTAGAATTAGTTTTTTGGTCATCAGTTGTGGTGATTGTCTCTCCAATCAGAGCCACACGTTTTCGGCATAAGCATTCTTGAGTACTGGTCAAAGCTTTGATTTTAGTGATTGAAGATTGAACATGATGAATGAATTCTGTGAGTTTTCGCACAGGAAGGTGTCATAATATTATGTGCGATAGTGGCTATAATTGGCAATTTGGCAAAATTGTGGCCGTACCGTTTTAATTGCTAACTTCAGTTATAATCCATGCTGAGCTGTGGATGGCGAGATTGAGCAGTTTATCGTAAGTTAGACTAAAGTCTTAGGCCATTATCAAGTTTGGAAAACTGATAAAGCGTGGTAATACTTAGGCAACCAGTCTTGTACTGTATATGAAAGCGATGATCAAATAATGTTCGAATTGGCTTCGGGACCTTTACTTACTATGCTTGATAGTATTTAAAGAGAAGTGTAGAGTGTTGTGGATTGCTTTATTGTTACCGGTCCATATATTCACAATTTGTGTCTGTATGTTTTCAGACGCGAGTGCTTAAGAATTTGATTGCGAGACTGCGTGGGCGATGCGCTGCGTGCGTTTTATGTAAGGTAAAATTGAGATTTCTAAATAGAGATATTGGCAAACCTGTACTTTAAGGGGACGGGCATATAAGTAAATATAAGTTGAAATAGCATTCAAAATCAAACATTAAGACAGCCCATGATAGTAAAGCAGCATGGGGACAACTCTAGTACTTTTGTGCGCGCAAGTAATGAGTGGTTGTTTTCATGCAGTGGAGTGCACACAGAATTGCTCTGAATTTACCGTTTTTGAAAAATTATAACCTGGAAATTGCTCAAATATGGATAGTTTACATGACCATAAACTTGAAAATGAAGGACTCATCGCTTCACATTTTCATTTTGGTTTAATTTCTAAAATTTCTGCCCTGTGACTGTCCTGAACAAAATTTTGTCCCGTTTTGGCGGGACAGAATCAATTCAACTTAAACAGTGTAACTTTGTTCCTTTTTTTCCAGTATGGGCGTATGGTGGTCCATATAGGACCAATACCATAGTAGGTGTGGAAGTAAAGAAAGCCTATTTTTATTTTCACTTTAACATTAGCAATGTAAATTAGGAAGTTTCCGTTGTTCTTAAGAATTTTGTTATTTGTTTTGCTTAATAAACAGTTAGACCGTTGCTTATCGGGACCGGATGGGGCACTGTACAAAGTCTTATGGGGATTTTACAGAATCTCGAGTAGTCAACAGGTTAGTTAATGGAAGTTACAGGTGTGGCTTAAGAATTTTGTTTTTGTTTTGTTTTGTGAGATCATGGTGCACAATAAGGCGGTCATAGTTATTTTGCTACAGTCTTTCCTGTAATCAATATTTCATGCAGAGGGACAGGCTATTCGCCACTGCTTTCTATTCTGAACTGCTCTGTCAGTTCTTTTGGTTTTTTTATGTGTTTTTTTTGGTTCCAGCGTACTCTGGAGACAGCTCCTCATGGATGGAAAGATCTCACGCTGCCGAACCCCCTCATGAGGACAACTCCCCTGGAGGGACAGTCCTCCAGGAGAATCCACTCCCCTAGAGGACAATCCCCAAAGATAATTCGCCAGATGACACTACGCCGAGAGCGATTTCTTTGGGTTTTTGAGGCTCCCTGGAGAAGTTTTTTATATTTCCAGCTTTGAAAATTGATTCTCTGTCCTTAGGTGGAGCTTTTTTTTTGGGGGGGGGGGGAGTTTCATCAGGGGGAGAACAGCGTAGAAATTACCCCATGCGGCAGGAGCCATTTAGCCCTTGGCCAAATCCAAAATTCCAATGGTGCGTTTGGGCGGCGAGCCATGGTCTTCAGAATCGCCTCAGCGTTTTGACGACGATTTCACATTTTTTTTTTGTTTGTTATTGGCATTGAAGACAAAATGTGAATTAATGATTACATTTATGGATGAAGCACCAGCTACAATCGGCATCTTTCATTGCAATTATTCAAGTTGATGTGCAACAAAAGTAGCCACAAGTGGTAAAAAATAGCGCCCCCAGAAATTCAAAATAGCCTCGCAGGCTCTAGATAAAATCGCCCTTAAAATATGATCATTTAATTCCTCCCTGGGGAGAGTCTTCCAGGGGAATTGTCGTCCAGGGAAGATTGTTCGTTCTGGCGGAGCTATCAGGTGAGAGTTTTCTCAGGGAAGTTGTTCGAATACACTCTTTCTTCATTATTTTCTTACCGTTTACTACTGTTGATAAAGGTCATGTAACTGGCCAATGCAGGTGACGAGGAAATATCGAGTGAGGCGCCACCTCGGTGGCAGAACTGCAGAAGAGACTTCAGAGCGATTTACTGCCAATTTTCAGATGGAGGACTGCAAGTGCTGCGGTACATCGGTGGCCTGGATGTACGGAGCAGCAGGCATTGTGGCTACATGTCGGCATTGACACGGCCAGAAACTGCGAGGAGCTAAGATATGTTGGAGCTGCACCAGCCATCTCACATCAGATGTATGTATCTTATTAATCAAAATTTCATGGAAACTCCTGAATTGTATCATCATTAAACGGTTGACTTGCGCCCAAATTTGGAATAAATTGGAGTGAGTCCTTTGGAGACCCAACTCTCTGAAAAAAAAACATGGCATTTACTGACATCCGCAATAAATATTGCCTTTAGAAGTCAAAACCTTTAGCCTGGTCAGGGGCGGGCCACGGGAACAATCCTTAGGGGGACGAAATCAGCTGGCGGAAATTTCCGGTAATTAGCAGACAAAATTGTCATGGCCACGTTGCGGCCGTAAAATGTTTTTCAACGGCGCAATCATAGTCAGACGCGAAAAAGGTTGCCTCAGTGGGGGGGGGGGGGGTTTTGATGATTATTCAGTTGAAAGTATGATTCAAAACATATTTAGTTGTGAGTTTTAGTTTTGATTTCTGTCATTGTACTCTTACTGCCAGACCTTTTATACTAGCGAATTATTTATAAGGAACTTCTCTATTTTGAAGACGGAACAGCAGCCATAAAGTGTTTTTATTCTTTTGTTGCATCAATACCAAAAAATTATCTCATGCCCTCCTATAGGTTTGCACATTTAAAAACAAACAAACAACTACAACAAGAGGGAGGATATAACAGATTGGGAATATTGGCATTTAATAACAGATATTTTTGTACATGTTTATGATGTACGTTCACATTGTATTTGGATGGGCATACGAATATGGATATGCAATAAGTACGCCACTAGAGGATTAGGAGAGGTTGTGAGAACTTTGTTAGAAATCTTCTCTCTCAAGGAATGGTCAAAATGCGGTCAACTTCCAACTTCAATAATTGGAGAGCCAATGCTTCTGAAATTCCAAGAGTGTCATTTCTTTAAGCATAACGCAGGTCTGGTTTGAAGGAGCAGTTGACCTATAAGGGAGACAGGACCAAAGATCATCATAATTGCATAGAAATGATACACATGATAGTGAGTAACTAACAAGATAAAACTGGCAAGAGTCAATGTACCACCATTGACTTGCTATAATTGTTTTTTTAATTAATTTCTACTAATTAGTGGTCATTTTAAACTTTGTTCCCTGTACAAAGTTTGAAATGAACAGATATGAGGTGGGTTGCCCACTGATGTATCATTACAAGCATGCACATACAAGACTTAAGTGCTTTGAGACAATATGAAAAGGCGCTTTATAAATGTTCGATATTATTATTACTTGCCAGCCTCTGTGAAATTGTGACGCTTGAAACTCACAGACCAATGATATAACTGAGACGTAAAAGTGCATGACACCAATAGAAATGTACTAAAAATAAACACAAAATACGGGTGACTCCTGTTATAACAAAGTCCTCGGGACCGGCAGTTTTCTTTTGTTGTATCAAAATTATGTTATAACTGAACAGTGAAAGCATAAAGATATGTAGATAATAATTTTGGGACCTGAATTTCTACTTCGTTGTAACAGGAATTTCGTTTTAACTATGTTTGTTATCACGGGAGTGCACTATATTGTGTGAGACAGGGTCAAAATGTGTGTCTCGCGCCCGATGCATGAGAGTTGGCAGCCCTAACATTCTCGTGACCTGCTTGTGCACTTTAAGTACATGTCCTAAAGCCAGTAACTGGTGTATTGATAATGCTTACGAGTACCAAACACTATAAAGGCTGGCCCAGAAAGAATGCTACACTTGCAATCGTTAATTTCTTCACCATCATCCACAAAATGTCATTAGAACATTCTTTTTCCAACAAAATGATGCCACATGTGATCAGTGATTTTGATTGAGGCGTATAGGGCTATTTTTCTGAGGCAATGCAATATTGCAGATGATGTCGAAGACATTAGCGATCTCGGGTGTAGCATTCTTTCTGGGTCACCTTGTATACCACAAAATGGGTACTCTGAACGAATAACTGTCAGTGCTTGACAGCGAAAAGAATTTAAAACAGACAGACCCCCCCCCCCCAAACGAAAAATTTAGTCTAATATCTACTCTTTTTGCACGTGGACAACATTATTGCAGGTTATGTCATTGTATGGTGGTCTTCACACAAATATGACGGTGGCATCTTGTAGGTATTGTTTCTTTTATACCTGTTAATTTTGTGTACATGCACTTTTATCTCCACTCCAGTGCTCATTTCCCTCGGGACACTCCGCCTCTTGCGCATAAACCCCTTTAGCAGTAGTGGCAGTGAGACGGGAATCGACATTGTTCATAGGAATATGAAGAAACTTCAAGAGTTTTCGGCACCGAAACAAACCGGCACAGAGGAACCAGGCAGGTGACGGAGACAGAGAGAGACTAGTCGAGAGAAACGATGACATGCTGAAGTTAGCCACTAATTTCTTAGTTGAGGAAATGATGCAAACATAAACTACATGTAGGCATGCTTATATTATATGGACTGGTGACGATTTTGAAGGGGATATCCACATGGTGATGTAAGCTGGTAAAGATCATTACAGATGTCAATCAAGGAATGCATATCCACCAAAACACATGATTGGACATGGTTTGCTTGTGATTTCGATGATGATTATACACCTTCAACTCTGCCTAACAACGCCAAAAGAAGGAAAAACAAAACAAAACCCGTCAAAGACAGCATAACCTAGGCTAAGTGTTATGCTACAGCAGGGAAAAAGATCAAAAGTGGATGGACTGTGCCATTCAAGTTCACGCTTGTGAGAGTGCAAGTGAGCACATTGTTAAGATAATGTGTCTAATAGTGTTGTCCCTGCACATTATTTTTAAAGATACCATGCTAAAGTAATTAATCAGAATTATGTTTATGCCATTTTCATCCCTGTAATTGTAGGAATATGATGTTAGGCAGGGTTCTACACTAGTCCTTGGCCTCTTGCCAGGGCAAGTAAATTTCATGTTGGGCAAGTGGAAGCTCAAAATGTTGAAATTTACTTGCCTGATTATGTAAGTACAATTTTGATAGTCAAATGAGGAAAACATTAAAAAATCTTATCTTACCACAAGTGTGAAATTCGTCAAACATGCTTTACACCATGGAACAGTATTGTGTTGTCTAGCATGAAATAAACTTGGGTTCATTCAACTTATACTGAAATTCATCATTTTTTATTGTGTTGATTGTACTTTGTGTTAGGTTTGGAAGCTTAAGTTTAAAGTCACAGGCTAATATTGACCACAGTTAAAAAAAAATGTGAGCTACCTAATCATGTATGCTCTAAGTGTCTTTGATAAGGTCGAAAAATGAAGCCCTGAAAAATTGTATTTCAAAATGATTTAGTGCTTTGAAAAAGTGAAAATCTACAAGCACTCAAATTGACCGGATTCACCTGCCCATTTCCTCCCATAGACTTACTGTGTGCACATCTAGGCTATTTTATCCTCCACCCGAGTGCAAATTGTTTATTCATGCATATCTTGCCAGTGGCAGCATAACTTTCCAAACGTTTGTATTTTAGAGTGTTTATTTGTCCATTTGAACAGTACTATGTAGCTCAGATATCACGGTTTGACATTTTTTTATAGATGGAAGGTCCAAAATGTTAGCCTGTGGCTTTAAAACATCACCTGTATGTCATTGGTCTGTGCAGTATGTCTGTCCTATTTCATGTATCATTGATGATAGCTTGAACAGAGTTGTAAATATTATGACTCTTTACTTCCAATGTCATAATGATTTCAATGTTCTTTTATTTCCTTGGGGGGGGGGGGCAAGTAATTATCTGAAAGTGATTTAAATTTAGTGTGGAACGTGGAACCTTGACTAGGGGAGGTATCTTCTATCAGAAACAAACTCTGGACTTATCAATAAACTACATGTAACTGTATCTCATTCAGTGTTGAAGGGGTTAATATGAAATTTAAGTTTACTGACCCAATTCTTTTTGAATAGAAGATTTGTTGAGATCCTGTAATACCATCACTTTAGTGGAGGGATATTGGTGTATAGTTTTATGTCGTGTTCGAAACAATTATGTAGTTTGTACTGTTCTGGAGTTGGGAGTAAATGAATTGAAAATTACATTACAAAGTCATTTTGTCATTTCTTATAATTTCATCAAGGTTGATGAAATGTTAAAGATTATATTCTTAATGTGTATGTCATTACACAGGTTATTATCAAAAGATTGTGAAAAAACATTTTATTCAATGACTTAGTATTCATGAAGCCAACTTTTTTTTGGGGGGGGGGGCAGAGATTTATCGATACAATTTTCAAATAAGACTGTGTTCTTGACTTGCATTCTATCTAAGGACTTGTGGATGAAATGAGATGAAATACAATAAGATTAAAAACTGGGCATGGGAGCATGAAAATCCAATTCAATAGAAATCCAGTAAACCTTGTATAATTTGAACTTGCAAGCATGAATCAAAAAATTGCCCAAGTCCCCTCTTCTTTATTTTGTTTTCTGACTCTTCCAAGGTGAAATTTGTTTTAGTCAAAGTTATTTCAGATATTAAAATAGAATTGACTTATGCAAGGTGGACTGTGCTGTTAAAAATTAGTAAAAAGCTAAGTGTAATTCCATGTTTTCCAATTTTAATAGAGAATAGCCATAGTCGTAGTACAGTACATACTTGTTAC
>JZLH01S0481298.1:54575-77509 GCA_001188425.1 Eucidaris tribuloides
ATTTATTTCCACGCCGGACACGGCAGATATTACGCCGAGTATCGCCGCTTTGAAGGTGAGATGAGCCAGCACCATCATCGACAGCCCAATGAGCTCTCGAGCCATCATCGCGGCGACGTCGTACGGACCGGGCCAACGGATGTGTCGGGGAGGAAGCTCGTCGAACGACGGCGGGATGCCTTTCTGGTGGCCGAGCCAGAGGCTGACGTAAACCCCGGTGGTTACGCCCATGATGACTATGGTGTCGCCCCGCGTACTGCTCCAGCCGTCCTGGGTGGGGTAGATCACGCTGAGCACGAAGACCACCAGGAACGTAACGACAGGGGCGTAGGGATTGGTGATGAGGAATGCATCCAGGGGCTCCATGAATTGGAATACAATCAGCATCAGGATGAATGTGATGATGATACCAACTATAATATCCTGTGGGGGTAGATGAAAGTTTGTCATTACAAAATAGCAGATAAATCATTTCAGCACCGTTTCTTCATATGATGAGATCCCGTCCAAACAGTGCTAAAACCATTTTTCACTATCAATGAGTTCATCGACCACAAATTTATTAAGCTATAGAACAAAGTTCACAGACAAATTATGCAAGTGAATACAAAAATGTGTATTTTACTTTTATTACAGTAGGTGGTTGCACAAACTTGAACACCACCCCCCTCCCCAATGCAATTTTTCTGTGAACTCACTCCCACCTTTTGGCAAGGTATAGTTGGACAGAATATTCATAAATGTAATGTCTACCGATATTCCAAATTAAACACTTGATATACATACAGTAAAATAGAAGCAGTGGGGTTTATTTTGTATCATCCTACAGAAGTCACTACAAGATACATTACTTGATTTACATTATGACTTGACTTAAATATTAAGCTATACATTTATTTTTTATAACTTGTTAATTTAGAGTACATTGATTCCATTAAATTTAAATTTCAGATCTTTTTAATTTCCTTTTTTTTAATTCTCTCATCACCCAGTCTGTCAATAAGATTTGAGTGGAATTTAATAGTACTTAGTAGTTTCTGCTGTTGGTCCTCTGAGTGAAGTGGTTGCATTATGGCAACCATTCAGCAATGGCTCTGTGGAAGAAATGTAAATGTATCCTAGAGCCCGACGTTTTCCGTTTTACAAATGTACAAATTCTGTTTTTCTCCGCGTTGTAATTTGGCAATTTCCTGACTTGAATTTTGTTGGAAAAAAAATATCACAAATAACGTCAAGCTTACTAGAGGCCCGTGGGGGAGGGGGGGGGGGGTTGATTCGGGTTGGGGACATATTTACAGGTAATGCATGATTTCTTTGGTTTTATAAGGCATCTTTTTCATAAATAAGTTTAGTTTTATTCAATAAATATTTATAAATTGTACTTTTGGGGAATTCTTTGGCATTGTTTTTTCATTTGAGTTCAAAATGCTGTTTTCCGCGTTATACCTCAAATTTCCGCAAGACGGAAAACTGTAGCTACTGTAATCAGTTTTCTCTACAGCTGTGAATTACAAATAATTAGCAATTTACAGCATATTGCTTTGTCTATATTCCATGTCTGTACAAGATGAAATAAATCAAAAGCAAAGAGAAAAATACAGGAGCATCAGCATTATCAAAATATTAATAACAAAGAACCTAATTTACATGTAGTTCTCTACAAGACATTACTTTTTTTTGGGGGGGGGGAGCTTTTTTTTAATCTTTTTTTTTTTTTTACTGTTCAATATACCGGTAGAACAAGTAAACTGGTATGATAATTTAAAATAGCACTAATATGATCTTTCCACTGAGGAGAGAGAAAGTTGGAACAAGTTGTTGAAAGAAATAAAGAACCTACAGAATGCTGATTCAGTCTAAATCTAGGTTTATTGCTAGTCTGCTACATATCAGTGAAAAGGTCGGAGACGTGTACATCAGATGTCATAATGCATTATCCTTTAACATCAAGTCTGGGTTATGACTGTTTGAACTCCCAGTAATCAACATCCCTAGGGACAGTTATTTTCCATTTCAAGAAAAGGCCTTTTCGTTTCTAAAAATCTGGAATTCCATTTCAACTTGTCTGAAAAATGGCAATTCCGTTTTACCATAGACTTAGATTGTATACATGAAAAAAAAATGACAATTCCGTTTACATAAAACTTGAAACAAATATCTATTGCTGTTTCTGTGTCAACTTTTTCAAATTTTTGTTCCAAGTTTCGTGTTTTTTTCCTTTCAAAAAGTAAAAATTTGGAGAAAAAAGAGGTCTTCCATGATTTTCTGTTTGAAAACCCATCTTCCGTTTCAAGTTGTGATTTCCGGAAATTACGTCCATTTTCCATTATCACGGAAAATCACTGTCTCTAATCATCCCTATTCACTTACCAGAATGAAGTGCATGCCTTTGTACAGCCGACTCATGCATACAAGAAGAGTCCAGGAACTTGCAGCAAGTATACCAATTACCGGATGATACTGGAATAATGGGGGGAAAAGGTGGTTACTTGTCAGGAGAAATAATAATAATCTTTTGACATCAGATCTCAATTACCATTTCATAATTTGAAATTCCAGTTTGGAGTAAACTTGATTCTATAATATACAGACTGCGTAGCGTTTTATTTGACCACATTATAATATTATATCATATCGGTACTTGCAGGGTTTTTTTAGTCAACATACAGAGAAATAATTATCCAGATCAACTCAGTCAATTAAGCACATCCATTTACAGGTACAGGTATTTTTGGTGCTATTGGCTCAGTCTAGTGATGATGCTGATGTCATAATATATCATTATCATGCACTTCAGTCTACTGTTTTAAGTATGATAGAGTTACACACACTTGGAAACTTACGAGACTATCTATGATCTATCTAATTTATTTTTAAATACAAGTGTACATTTTTGAATTGATTTGTCTACTTTATCATATATTCATTCACTTATTTATCAATTTATTCATCTGTTCATTTATTCCAACAAATTTACAGAATTGTGGTAACATTTATGATTCTTTAAATTCATAAGTCACACCTTTTACAACCCCAGCATTGAAATAACAAACATCCAATGCCACAAAAAAGCCTTAGTGATTAAAATTAGTGAGAAAGAATAGTGATACTTTAAAGGGCAAAAAAATGAAAAGTAAGTACATGTACCTCAATGTTTTCCCATGTAACTGCCAGTATTGTGAATGGTACCAGGGTTCCCACCATAGAGTGGGTAGACGGCATGCCATATTCACGAAAGTAACGTCTTTCCAGTGGCGCAACGGGTGGTGCCGATGGACGCGGCCACTTTATAAACTGTCAACACACAAAGAGATTTCTTTGAAACAATTAATGATATCAATTTGCTATTGTGGGAACATGTCACATGGTATGTCAAGGCTTGACACTAGCACTAGCCGTCTAGCCTGCTTGCCCCCGGCAAGTAACTTTTGCATCAGGCCAAATGAAAATTTATGGGAATTAATTTTACATAGCCTGAAGAATGTACATGTAAACATTTTCAACTCTAAAATCATGAGAGTATTTGTTTTTCAATCTAGTTTCAATTGTGTAAATTTCAAAGAAATAGAATCTGTACAAACATTTTCAACTGTACGGGATCTCTCAAGTAACAGAATTTTCAAGTATCTAGAGCAAAAGATGCTATACTACCCATAGTTGCAGACATCAAATTACTCTTCAGAGTATACATGTATGACAACCTTGCCAATTATTCACATCACACATCAGGAATCACGTTGTATATTGAGGATATCAATGACTAAACTAATGCTGAGCCCAGGCACACGTTAAAAGAGCAAAAGTCATGTGAAGGTTGCCACCAAGATTTATCTACATTCAGTAAATTTTCAGTCAATAAAGACAATTCAAAGGATATTTTAGGGTGAAGATAATTTTAACAAATTGAGCCTTTAGTTAGTAGTATTCATATTCCATAAAATCCGGGTCTTGCATCAAACAATATCCAAACAAGGTCCGCTACCAAGGTATATTCCTTAAAAGTTTGATGCTAAACTTAGTTTTTTAAAAAAGATTGTTTGTAATTTAAAGGTATCTAACGTTAGGTGTGTTTTTTTCTGTGATCTCCAGACTCTATTGACACTAATTGAAACTGCCCAAACCCAAAGGCTTATCATGGGTCACACAATTGGTGAAAAAAAGTATGGTCTAGCTTGAAAAAAAGGGGATAATGTATGCAGTATGCAATTAAATACGAAAATAACTTTAAGAAGTATTAAAATGATAGTCCAATAAAATCTGACAGCACATGGAGTAGCAACAGCAATCCCCATATTTTACCAAATCTCAAAGAGATTCAGTAAAATATCAGAATTGTTTGAGTCAAGACTCCAGGAGCCGAACTGCATTAGACTGGATTATGAAAATGAATAGGGATCTTCTAGGCCTACTGAACCAAATGATACAAATTTTCTGAATACGGTACCTCTTTGCTAGCTTGTCCAACATACATGAGCAGTCCCCACATCAAAACCACTCTCCTGATTACCCATGACGACAGATTGAAGAACCAGAAAGGATAAAATGTGTAGTAGAATATATCGTCTCCCAAGGAAGCACCAAACGCGAAAAGGTAGTACCAGAATTTGTTGTGGACGCGATATTCGACGGGAGTGTCCAGAGACGCATTAGGGTCACCCAGCTGAACTTTTCGCCCAGAACCTCCGGCGTGCTGTGCCGCGCTGGAGTCGCCTTTGGCCAGCTGCGAAACATGACGGTGGGAGACTCCGTTACTTGCGTGTGTTTGCTGATAAGTTGGATCGCCATTAGAAAATGTGTTTATCAGATTGTCTCCATTTGCTTGAGCTGAGTCTTTGGGATGGCTGTCGTTTGGTGTGCATTCTAATCCAAAGAAGAGCTGCACTTTCGCTACAGCTCCCGCACTGTACAACCACCCACTCTCCTCCATTTTTGTGTACGGAATTGAATTACCGTCTATCTACTGTCTAGAGGCCAACGAACTCTACGGTTATCATCCGATCCATATCCGCATGATGCAGATGGACGGACTTGTAACAGCGGCGAGTGCACTACCGTCATGTTCTCAAAAATGTTGAATGAATGAATCAATCAATCAATCAATGGCTGGCTACATGGATGGATCGATGAATGAATGAATGAATCATTGCATGAATGAATGAATGAATGAATGAATGAATGAATGAATGAATGAATGAATGAATGAATGAATGAATGAGTGAATGAATGAATGAATGGATGGATAGGGGGTCTAACCAAGTTTGCATTCAAAAGGGTAACTTGGCGTGACTCCCAGGGAATCCACTAATTCTGATACCCGTATATAGGTGGCGTAAACAGTGAAATCAACTAATTTTATGCCTGGTCAAGACAGTGTTCTTCTCATCTAAAACATTATGTTGTATAATTACAATGACTATACTACCCGAAGAAATAATAATACATAATTTTCCTCATTAACTAATTTTTATTTGGAGATGTTATTAGATCTACTCAAATTTGCACCCCTAAATGGCGTAATCTACAAAACCAAATTAGTAGCCCTAAATGGCGTGACATGTGAGAAAATGCTACCCTAAGTGGCCAGGGGCGGCGGAACGTATTTTCGTTTGGGGGGGGGGGGGGTCAAAGCCAAAAAAGGGCACTTATATGTCAAAAGGGGCATTGGGCGCAAGCAGGTATTTTCACCATCAGATTAGGTGTTTGCTTGAAGATGCTGTTTTTAGCGGCAATCTATCTCGAACCCAACCTTTTTTAAATGGGTTCCGATTTGAAACATGAAATCTATAGGGCCTAGGCCTACACATAATCCGCGAGCGAGCGTAGCGAGCGAGCGGTTTGAGAAAATTTAAAAATGTTAAAGCCCAAGTTTAGTTTTGGGGATTTTTTGTTATTTGAAAGCTTTATGCCCCAAAGTCATAACCCCGCAATAATAGATTCTGAATGTCTTTAGTTTTTTTTTAAATTAATTAATGAAAAATCTCGGGGGGAACCCCCAAATAATCTTGTTAACCCTTTGGATGCTATAATGTAAAATATAGTCAAACATGTCGGGGTCCCCCCCCCCGACATTTTTCATTAATTAATTTAAAAAAAAACCAAAGCAAAAAAAAAATTATATGAGTTATACCTCATCTGAAAGAACTGCGTCTGCTCTTTCAGTTGAGGTATAACACATGTAACCTTAAAGCCTTTTTAACCCTTTAGATGCTATAATGTAAAATTTTGGGGGGTCTCCCCGAGATTTTTCATTAATTAATTTAAAAAAATAACTAAAGACATTCAGAATCTATTATTGTAGGGTTATGTACTTTGGAGCATAAAGCTTTCAAATAACAAGAAATCCCCAAAACTAAACTTGGGCTTTAAGTTGTAAAACTTGCAATGTGGTCTATTCTGGCGCTAATTACAGCACTGATTTATTTTAAAAAGATAAAGAACATCTGTCTAGATCAAACTTTTCTACTTGAAGTAGCTGTTTCTTCACGGTATAGGCCTAATGTAACTTGAGCAAAACCTTTTTGAAGGGGATTTCTGATCATTTAACATGAAATCTATAGGCATGCACATAATACCGCGAGCGAGCGGTTTTGGAAAAATTTGAAATTTTCAGATGTAAAACTCGCTTTGTGGTCTGTTCTGGCGCTAATAACAGCACTGATTTTTTTAGATTTAAAAAAGATAAAGAACATCTGTCTAGACCAAACTTTTCTGCTTGAAGTAGCTGTTTCTTCACGGTAATGTAACTTGAGCAAAACCTTTTTGAAGGGGATTTCTGATCATTAAAACATGAAATATACATATATCTACCTCGCGAGCGAGGGTAGCGAGCGAGCGGTTTTGGAAAAATTGGAAATTTTAACTTTAAAAACTCGCTTTGTGGTCTGTTCTGGCGCAAATTACAACTCAGAATTTTTGCAGTGTGTTAAAAAGATGAAGAACATCAAACGAATCCATAAGAATCAATGAGCAAATACGTTTGTGAGGGCAGAGATGATAAACTAATTTCGTAATAAATTACAAAGTCATGATGCACATTGCGAATTCTTGAAGTTCTGCTGAAGAAAAGGGGGCATTCTTCTCCTTACGAGGTGATTTTCTTTGTTGAAGAGAAGAAAAGGCGACCGTAGGAAAGTTACCTCGCGAAAAACACCTTTTTTATCGCTTAAAGAGTATATAAAATAGGGCCATGTAATGACGAAAAAAAATTTAGAGAGGGCCCAATTTTTGCAACCGCAGACGGCTCTATAAGATGAGAGGCCAAATGCCCCTTTTAGGTACATAATGTGCCTCTTCTTTGAACAAAGCATTTTTTTTCTCTATTATGTGCCCCATCAGACAGTCAGAGGCAAAAATACATAGAATAAACAATAACAAAAATAAAAGAAAAATCACCTCCAGTGACGAGTGTGCGTATATAACGGTTTCACTGCACTCAGTATGGGTTCAAACCAAGATAAGGCACATTCAACTTAGAAAAAATGCATTATTTGCCTTCAATTAAAATGAGGGGGGGTGGGGCAAACAGTAGCATGGCATAATTTTGCTACCACATGAGGGCATTAAGAGGAGATCCTAAATGCCCTTTTTAGGCACAAAATGCTTGTTGAATATAATTTACCTAATTATGTCTATTGTAGGCCTATACGTGCCCCGTTAGGGACAAAAAAAATGAATATAAAGAAGACAAATATCGACAAAAATGAGTAGACTAAACAAGGCGTCATTTCACATAGGGCACATTTCATTTTGAAAAAAAAAGGGCATGCGTCATTTCACAAAGGGCACATTTCGTTTTGAAAAAGGGCTTTTTTTGCTATCCAAAATTTTTGGGGGGCAAGTGCTCCCCCACCCCCCTGCCCCCCCCCGGTTCCGCCGCCCCTGTAAGTGGCGATTGCCGGCGAATGTTGCTGAAAAAGCAATACCCTTTTCCCAAAAGACGTCGACGACGCCGCGGGCTGGAAAAGGGGACTCTTTTCAACGCTTTTTCTGGATGCGGGTGCGTATAGCAGGCCGTGTGGACAGTGACACATCCCCCCCCCCCCCCGGATAATCGACATGCACTCCGTACTTAGGGCTGGGTGCCTTCGCCGGTTAAGTTTTAATATAATACCTTAGGTATCATGATGATGACAAATCAATAGCTTACTTAGTTACTTATTTACTTACTTAGCCTATATACTTACTTAATTACTGATTTACTTACTCACCGTATATAGGCCCTACTTATTTACTTATACTTACTTACTCACCGTACTTAGGCTCCTACTTACTTTACTTACTTATGCTTACTTACTTTTACTTTCTTACTAACTTAATTACTTTTACTTACTTACTTACTTACTTACTTACTTACTTACTTATACTTACTTACTTACTTACTTACTTACTTACTTACTTACTTACTTACTTACTTACTTACTTACTTACTTGACTTACTTACTTACTCACTCTCTTTCTTTTTTTATTCCATTTTGATCTTTGGCCCCTGACGAGGCATGTCGAGAAAAACAAAGTAGGTATGTTCAAAGATGTTTTTTTTAAATGGCATTTTATCCTCTCACAATAGTGCCCTCAATTATAGTGGCGAAAGTTGGTCCTCATTTTTGCCCCAATGAAGTGGTTGTATTTTTCTTATATAGGCCTATGCCCCTCATGTGACAAAAATGTCTTTTCATTTGGAAGCATGCACTTTCTTTAATCAATATAGAAATGCACTGTTAATGCCTATACATGACTGTATTGGGCGTTTGGCCTATGCAAGAAAAAAAACTTGGGTCATTCCCATTTCTGCCAAATGAAGAGGCCATGAAATACAGGCTATATGGCCCTCAAGCTACAAAAGAGGAAATTATGATGACTTTTCTTAACTTAACTGTACATTTATCATGCTTATATCTTTATCTTTTCATTTCCAATGAACTGGGGAAAATGATCCAAGGGACTTAACGGGATGTAGTACTGTAATATAAGATATGTTTGCGTTGGCAGAAATGTGGGACAATCGTGAACAATCATGGCCCTGGTGATCGGCACATTACCCCCTCCTCCAACCCCCCCCCAAAAAAAAAACAAAAACAAAAACAAAAACAAAAACAAAAAAAAACAAAAAACGTGAAAACAGAACTTTGGAAGTAAGTCATGTGTACAGGTTTTAGCCGATTTTATTCCGTCTTATTTCTCCGAGTTGTAAACGCAGAAGATCGTGCGAGTGGGGGCGCTATACTCCAATGATTGATGGCCACGCCTGGAAACAGACTGAATAACCGATCGGCAAGAACCTTCAGAACTTATTGGGAAAAATGAAATTTGAATGCAGCGTTAATCATGATGATGGATGGTAAAATGAATGTAGATTAGCTGCATATTATGTTGTCATTATATTCCCTTCGTTACTTTTCTACGTGGAAGGACAGTTTACACAAAATAACGACAATAAATCAAAATATTCTAGTCTGGTGTTTTAAAGCCACAGGAATATTCGGTCAATCAGATTTTTTGTTGTTGTTGTACAATCTTTCACAAAGTATTCCATTGTCACCACAGACATCAGAAAACATCACCAAACCTACTGATATTTGATTTAAAGCCATTGGAAAACATTTACCATGGTTAAAAAATGTGAGCTACATAATCCTCCACCCTCCAAATGTCTTGGTCTAAAAATGAAGCTCTGAAAAAAATTGTATTTCAAAATGTTTATTTAGTGCTTCAAAAAAGTGAAAATCGTAAGTTGACCGGATTTCTCCATTTCCTCCCAAAGACTTACTGTGTGTGGAGCTAGGCTATTTTTTACTCGCCCCGAGTACTAATTGTTTATTCATTCATATCTTGCCAGTGACAGCATAAATTTCCAAACTTTTGTATTCACTTGTCCATTCAAACACTACTATGTAGTTCAGATAGCAAAGTTTGACAATTTTTTTAATTTGAAGCTCCACAATGTTAGCCTATTACTTTAAGTGACGTAAATTAATACCTATGGGCTATGTTAAATGTCACCCCCCCCCCGACATTTTACATTTTGAGTAATTTCTCAAAATTGGGAGAGTTTCAGACTCCCGCGCGAGCAATTTTAGGGCAATGGAATTCGCTGCGTTGTGGTCTTCTTTCTGAGACGACTTTAGAGTAATATATTGCCATTTTTTGTCTTTCCAAGTCTTTCACAACCACCAAAACCGTTTCCTATACATGAAACAGTGGTAAGGAGAATGCAGCTTACAATTAAAAATTGTGGCCTTTACTCCTCATCATATTATATCTAATGTAAAGAAAAGTCACATGACAGTAAATTTTAGAATGTTTGCAATAGAAAACCGCCTTTGGAATTGAGAAAGAATGAGAAATTATAACTGTCTAAAACATGGGTGCACTGTCTTATGAGGTGCTTTACTACTTCGCGGCCGATTGGTCTTCTTTCTGAGACAGTTTGAGAGAAACATATTGCTATTTTTTGTCTTTCCAATTCTTTCAAAACCATCAAAACCGTTTCAAGGGAAATATGAAACCGAATTACGATGCTAGGGTGAATTAAACACCCTACCCCTATAGGGAGCAAAAAAAAGGGGTTAAATTTTGTGCTCCAGTTCGTCTGCCGTGGGTGTGCTTGCATTGGATAATAGTAGTAGTAGTAGTAGTAGTAGTAGTAGTAGTAGTAGTAGTAGTAGTAGTAGTAGTAGTAGTAGTAGCCTTAATGCTGCCAATCTACGCCGCGTTCAAGCGGTTGCCGCACGCGCGCGCGTCGTTTGTGTGTGTCATGTGTGTGTGTGTGTGTGTGTGTGTGTGTGTGTGTGTGTGTGTGTGTGTGTGTGTGTGTGTGTGTGTGTGTGTGTGTGTGTGTGTGTGTGTGTGTGTGTGTGTGTGTGTGTGTGTGTGTGTGTGTGTGTGTGTGTGTGTGTGTGTGTGTGTGTGTGTGTGTGTGTGTGTGTGTGTGTGTGTGTGTGTGTGTGTGTGTGTGTGTGTGTGTGTGTGTGTGTGTGTGTTTGTAGTGTGCGTGTGTGTCTGTGTGTGTGTTTGTGTCTGTATGCGCCTCCCCAAGAGGACGTAAGTCGACAATCTACATATCAACTGAGGACAACACGCAAATTGAAGACTCCTCCAGATAGTGCGAAAGGTTGAAAGTCATGTCCGCGTTTGTGTGTTGGAAATTTTTGAACAACACCCCAAAATAATAATAAACACCACACCCCTATCGGGAGCAAAAAAAAAGTTAAATTTTATGTTCCAGCCCCTCTGCCGTGGGTGTGCTTGCATTTAGTCATCTCTCCGCCTTGGAGGACAAAGGAAAAAGAATATTGATTGACTTCATTTCAAATAATTTGTTATTCTCCCAAAATAACTTCACTGGGACATCATTACAGAAAGACCCCTTCCACTCAAAATACATGCGTGTGTATGTTGCAATACTTTTGAGCAGAAAGGGTAGTAGAAGTTGTTGTTGTTGTTATTGATGTTGTAGTAGAAAAAGAAACAGCAGTAGTAGCAGCAGACAACGGCATGGTAGTACGGTAGTAATAGTAATAACAGCAGCAGCAGCAGCAGCAGCAGTAGTAGCAGGGGCGGCGGAACCGGGGGAGGGGGGCAGGGGGCGATTTGCCCCCCCCCCCAAAAAAAAAATTTCCGATAGGCAAAAAATGCCCTTTTTTCTAAGTGAAATGTGCCCTTTTTTGAAGGGACACTCTTTTTTTTAACTGACGCAATTTCGTCCTTGAAGGTGATTTTCTTCTATTTTTAATCTATAATATATTATAATATATGTTTTCTTTTCTGTTTATATTCTTTTTATATATATTTTTGCCCCTGACGGGGCACGTCCTACAGTACAGAGAAAACATAATTGGGTAAGTTGATCAATGAAGGGGCACATTTGTGCCTAAAAGGGCATTAGTAGCCTCTCATCTTTGTGCCCTCATGCATGGGTAAGAAAAATTAGGCCCTCCCCTCTGTTTGCCCCGCTACCCCCATTACATTTCCAGGCAAATAACGCCCCTTTTCTAAATTAAATGTGCCCTCTTTCGGTTTGTACCCATACTGAGTTTGGGGAAGCTTGTTTTTTTTATATATATATACGTACTTTCTTTCGTTGAAAGTGATTTTATTTCATGTATTCATCATTTATTCTAATTATTTTTGCCCCTGACGGGGCACATCGTAGAGTAAAGAGAATAAGTGGGTACATTATTCAACAAAGTGGCACATGTTCCTAAAAGGGGCATTTGGCATCTCATAGTGCCCTCGGGGTGGCAAAAATTGGGACCTCTCCATCTCTTTTCCTCATAATATGGCCCTATTTTGATGTACTCTTCATGCGACAAAAGTGTTATTTTGTGAGGGAATTTTATGACGCCTTTTCGTGTTTTTTGTGGGAAGAGAAGAATGCCCCCTTTTCTGTAACAGAAATTTGCGTGACGTGGCTTATTCTGTGCTCATGACTGTATAATTTATGAAGTATGTGTATATTTGGATCCACTATCGTGTAGATGGCGTGCTTGGTAGGAATGGGACATAGTATAATGCTCAAACTTCACACTTCATTACGATCATTTTGCGTTCTATTTATTTTATAACGTTTGTCTAAATCTATTGCAAAAAATACTTCAAATTGACATTAGGTAAGAACTATGAACCAGAGAAGACGAAAGTTTTGCGATGAAGGATTTTATTTTTTGCCCCAAAACGCTGTGTACTCCTCTCACTCGCCGCGGAATCAGCCTGTACACTCCGAACTGTTGAGTCGAAACACAAATTACAGTAATATAAGAAGATCAGTTGAAACATTTTGCACGGGAATATCCATTCCTGTTGTTCATAACGAAACTACGTGGTTGTTATCATCATCTTTGCCCTCCAAAAAGTGTTTGCTCCCGGGGATGGATACTTACGTACATTGGGTATACGGCAGTGTTGTGGGTCTCGAGGCCGCGAAATCGTCCTCGGCCTCGTCCTCGAGGACGGAGGTTAATCCTCGGCCTCGTCCTCGGCCTCGGACGCAATCCTCGGGTCAAGGCCGGTCGAGGCCGGGTCGAGGCCGGGAGAATTTTAGGAAGTGCAGATGCCGAATGTTGTCAGTTTCCCGATTGAATGACTGAGCGAAAAACTTTTGTTAACATGTTTTGTCTCGTAAGAAAACATTTGGTTCAGCCGTTTGGTTATTCACATTGTAATTTCTTATCTGATAAATATTCCGTAACGGTTGGCATCTCTGTATTTCACAACTTGGATGCTTCCTTTAATGAACAGTTGCCAAACGATATCTTACCTTGATGATTTATCTTTGTTCAAAGGGTTTTTATTTCACCAATGTTTAAATAAATAATCAGCTTATGTGAAGGGATAAGTTTATTTTGTTTTTACTCAATTATCACGTTTTTGTTTTGTCACAGCATCTTAAAAGTGCATTTTAACATTGTTACAAAACTTTTCAGGTGGTCGGGTGAAAGTATTTTATCTATATTGATCTTTATATCATTACTATTCAAAAAGTACTTTGACTGAGTTATCATTTACAGTTGCCAGCATCTTTCTTAACATTTTTTCTTTTCTTTCAAAAAGCGCATAGAGACGCATTTTGGCAGTAATATGCGCTATATAAGCATTGTGGTATTATTATTATTATTATTATTACTGTTCCCACGCCTGTTTCTTGGGATGAAGCAATTAACTCTTTTAGGACCGTGGACGGATATACTCGTCAACAGGATTCTAGACTCATAAAACCATGGACGAATATACTCGTCAAACTGCTCGTCATCGCAAGACAAAAGAGTACAACAACATGAAATTTTAAACGTAACATTTCTCTGGCTGTATTATAATATATTCAAAAGCAAATTGCAGTAATCGAAAGAGAAAATTTCATATTTTATAGCTACATGTAACAATGTTTCAAAGTGATAAGCCTTCCACTTTTCATCAAACTAGAGTGAAAACTTTGACTTTGCCTCAGGCTTTCCGATTGTTTTGAAACCAAATTGTCTGTAGACTCCCAGACAATTTGATTTCAAAACCATCCGAAAACCTGAGGCAAAGTCAAAAAAATCTAGTCGTCCTCAAAGGGTTAATATGGTTAACTGGGTAAGTGGTTATGTATGAGTGGGTGTGTGTGTATATGGACTATATGAGTGTACATGTATTGTATATGTATATGAGCATGTATGTTTTTATGGAGGTGTGGAAAAATAATACATAACCAACGCAAAGAGCATCACTTGGCAAAGAAATGACAGGTATGTAGGGTCCCTCTGAAATCTGTAGCCTTTGCCACCAAATAATATCATAATATTTGGCAATGGCTGGCCTTTTCCTGGCTCTCCGGCCTCGGCCGGCCTTGTATTGGAATATTCGGCCTCGGTCTGGCCTCAACCCTTCCGGCCTTGGCCTTGTCCTTGTCCTCGGGTGGGTCGGCCTTGGCCTTGGGCTTGTCCTCGGGCAATCCGGCCTTGGCCTTGTCCTTGTCCTCGGGTGATCCGGCCTTGGCCTCGGACAAGCCGGCCTCGGACACAACACTGGTATACGGGGATGTGCCACTGGGAAGGGTGACTTTTTCAAGAATGATCCTTAGACATGGGTCCCCTTCTCATCAAAAAGATCATTAGACATGGGTCCCATTTTGAAATTTTCGGCTTGCGCGCAAACACATTCTGTTTTCAAATTTTTGGCGCGCTTCGCGCGAATGTATGCCGTTTGGCCCGTTTTTACACATATGAAAAGATTACGCGCCATCTGCCTCGGCGGCTAAGCCGTGAATCTGCCCGTATTAAGCACCGGGAAATTAGACATCAAAAACCATGTCGCTTTTTGATTGTCCCGGGCCGTATTGACTTAGAAGATTAGGGAAAGTTTCCCAAAAATCTTCGGACGTATTTGAAAAAGTTAAAAATGTTGCTTAAGATGATATCAAATTCACAGTGTATTCTAATAGAGAAACGGATAGTAATTTTCATATTTTGACACTGTATAGACCTACCAATAAAATCAGTGTTGTAATAAGTGCGAGAATAGACCACAAAGCGAGTTTTACAACTTCAAATTTCCAAATTTTCCAAAACCGCTCGCTCGCTACGCTCGCTCGCGGAATACATACATATCAGAAACTCCCTTTCAAAAAGGGGGTGCTCAAGTTACATTACAGTGAAAACACACTTCCACTTCAAGCAAAAACTTATTTTGAAGATGAACATTTCTGTATGTGCCCAATGCCCTTTTTGATATGTAAGTGCCCTTTTTTTTAGCTGTGCCCCCCCACCGAAAATACGTTCCGCCGCCCCTGAGTAGTAGTAGTAGTAGTAGTAGTAGTAGTAGTAGTAGTAGTAGTAGAAGTAGTAGTAGTAGTAGTAGTAGTAGTAGTAGTAGTAGTAGTAGTAGTACTAGTAGTGTGTGTGTGTCTGTCTGTGTGTCTGTCTGTCTGTGTCTATGCCTGTAAGCGCATCCCAACGAGGACAAAAGTCGACACTCTACATACCAACTAAGGACAACACGCAAATTGGTTTCACAGTTCTGTACAACGTCCTCGATTGGCGGCCTTTTCAAGTGTGTGTGTGTGTGCGTGTGTGTGTGTGTGTGTGTGTGTGTGTGTGTGTGTGTGTGTGTGTGTGTGTGTGTGTGTGTGTGTGTGTGTGTGTGTGTGTGTTAGACCATGGAGAACGATGGGCCATGAGGAATTGTGAAATACAGGAACGTGACAGATTTCTGATAGCCACGACGGTGTGTGCACATTGGCCCTCGACGGGCACGGAAACCGTAGCTCGCCCACCCACCCAAAAGAGGTAGCATTGACAGGACGGGCATCGAAAACCACAGTGCAGTCAGAAGAATCAGAGTTGGTAGAGGCTTGAAATTTTCCTTGCTGTTTTGTGGTATCAGATCATGAACAGTAGCGTTCCGAAATGATACAGTAAACCCAAGCGTATCATATCTGATAGAAATGTGAAAATGGGTGAAGTAGGCCGACGTGATGCAGAAATTCGGTACGCCTCAGGTCCACGAGCCCGGAGATCGTCGCCACGATATTGGGGATACAACGACAGCAGGCGCGGCCACCACGCTCGCGACGAGACGAGGTTCGTATGAGGTAAACAAAGGACCCGGAGAAGAACGCAGGCGAGGTGTTATTGGAAAATGTGACGCAGGTAGAATGACTGGTTGCCCACTCAGCGACAGAGAACGATAAAACAGTCCCACTGTTTTACCGATCAAACTCGACGTTGGTGGTCGGTGTTGTAGTGTTTGTATCATTGGAAGACTGCCATCCTGGGATAGCGACTTGGCAAACGTCCACAATTCCCAAACTGATCACTGTCACCAAGTTGTTACTATAATACTGGCGACAACATTACCAGTAGCTGACATGCAGCTACGTAGCAAAGTGTTCACACCTGTAGTGGGGGCGGGCCATATCCCAGGAAACACACAGAGGTGAAGCGTGATCAAAGTTCATATTAGAACGAAGTTGCGAGTTACTTTGATAGTGCCAGAGCATACGCCATTTTTTAATGTCCTCCGTTTCGATTTGTTGTGCTTCCGTAACGCTATAGTGACGATTTGCAGTCTGTTTAGTTTAACTAGCGGAAGCAATGTCGTGTACGAATATATTCCGTGTTAGGACGAGCAGATATTTGCATTTGAATAGGTGCTCTTAAATACGGCCTATTGAATAACCCAAAACCTGTTGTTGAAACGCGCGTACAAAGTTGCTTGAAAAAAATAACTATTCAAGCAAAGCTCATTTGTCTTTCACCTGCATCAATTATTTGCCTTATCCATTAAAAATGGAGAAGTAATTTCTGATCTATAGTACTTCTTATGGATATTATCGAAAGTAAAAAGAATTATGATCAAAGACTGCGTTATACAACTGTCTGCTCCCGCAAATAAGCGAATTTCTTTTAATGTCTTCGTGAACATAATAATTGACACCACAAAGTGTGTAAAATAAACATTCGCTGATTAAATATTGTGTAATAGTTCAATGGTTTTTGTAGTGGCCTTGCGCTATTTTGGATTACGCTTTAAGAGTGATTCAATTCGTCAATTTTTTTGTTTTGGGGGGGGGGAGTAAGAAAAAATGTCAATCATTTTCAAGACAGCGTTCGCGTCGCGCAGAATTGCAAATAATAGCAATATGCTGCGATGTTTCGCAAAGCGCCCAACAATTTGAACATTGTGTAACTTTAATGGTTTGTAGTTGCTTTGGACATTTTCGCCCTCCGTAGAATTTTACCCTGGGCCCCGCCCGTCCGCTAATGATGTGTGTGTGTAAATTATTATTATTATTATTATTATTATTATTATTATTATTATTATTATTATTATTATTATTATTATTATTATTATCATTATTATTATTATCATTATTATTATTATCATTATTATTATTATCATTACTATCATGACTATCACCATCATCATCATCATCATCATCATCATCATCATCATCATCACTATTAGTCCCAGTTTTCCTAAATCGAAACTCCCCTATACCCCCCCCCCTACCCCCCCCCCCAAAAAAAAAAACCATTAAGTGACATATCACAATGATACAAGCAGAAATAATACAGATTCAAAATCCGGCAAAGCTTTTATTACAAACGATTCCCTTGTGTACACAACATGTGCCTCTATACAGAGCAAAAAAAAAAAATAGAGTTTAGAAATTACACACGATGGAAGTGTAATCCACAGTACTGTACAAACGTGCCGATGTTCACTCAAGAATTTAACATGGCAATGTTTATTTATATAGAACATACGATACACTATTTACAATCTCCGAAAATATATAAACATGTATAAATTTATTTCCATTACAAAATGGAATACATACTAAGTTGTGATGGACGGAGTATAAATATTCAAACATAAACGTATTTTTGTACACAGACAAGTACATACAAAATATCGTATTGATTATACAGGGACCAAGGATCCCTGTGTATCAAGGATTTTTTTCCTGGATGGGTCGTGATCATAATTTTCTGGACCTTATCCCAATGAAATATCAGCAAGATGTGATCAAAATCTACCGAAGCAATGCCGTTTCATTTATGTCATTGTGAAAAGACCTCGGAAAATATATCTTCGAAAAAATGAGGACCTTCTGACAGTTTAGTTTTGGGGGACACGTCCCTACCGACTACCCCCCCCCGTTTTTTTTTGCATACACACATGGTATAAAAGAGACATCAATTGCAGGAATTATTCGGGATGATTTTTACTGCTCGATCTTGATGGTACGATTGTCGCCTATTTTTATTTATTTATTTTTTTATTTTTTGGAAATACTGTATCATGAATCGAGTAGCTTGTCTATTCTTGATCAATGTAACATGCAGCCATCAAACATGTCAAAGGCGATTCAAATTGTTGAAATTGCAATGCTTAAATAACCCCCCCCCCCAAAAAAAAAAAGAGGCTAATCCTGAAAATGAAACAAAATCAGTGTTTTGCAATAAGATAAACCGAACGGAAATGGTTTGACATAATGAAATGAACAGTAACAAAACAAAAACAATTTAGTTCCTCGTTTCGCTGTGCCCGCGATTTTCCCCACGTATAGAATTATTGAGCACAAAATGTATGTACAGTGTGTAAATAAATATATTACCCACTAACCAACCTGTCCCCCCCCCCCCCCACTCCTTGAATTTTCTTCTGGATTCTGATAAATTAATTACGAATCGCGAGGCTATCCGCTGTCATCTCGGATGAGTGTTATTGATTGAAATCAAAGTATGACTACTTAATAATAGTGACCATTGTTACACGCCTCATGTGTGATGACGTCATTATTGTCAGTGTATCATCAATATCATTATTGTCATCTGTGGCTGGTTAATCCCCCATCCACTCTCCGCCTCAGGTAGGCAGGTCATTTGACGACGAGAAATACACCACACAAAGCTGAGCACAGAAATTCATGGAGCGGCAATATTTTATTCATTGTTATGATAAGTAAAAAGTTGCCAAATTTACTCCGGATCAGATCTTTCCCATGCAGCTTCCACCCCAGAATCATCATCTCCCATGTACGCGTCGTTAACATGTCCGACAGAGACATTACTGGAAGTATCAGTGGACTTCTTGTTCTTGTTCTTCTTTTTCTTGGCTCTCCTCCTACAAAGTCGACACATAATTCTGTCGACACTCCTTCGGAATGTTTTACAGTCGATGATGAACAGATATGGGCAAACGGCGTAACTCGCGTAACTCAGGAAGGCCACCACGATCACGATGACGGACGGGAGCACGATGTCGTACGTTTGCAGGGCTTTGACGACGAGGTATGGAAGCCAGCAGATGATCATGAAGAGAAGGATGATGGACGTTGTTCGCAGTAACGCCATCTCGTTTGGCCGATAGCGATATGCGCGTTTTGCCTTCCTGGCTTCTTTGTATCGCCGATGTACGGCGCTCTCGTCTTCCGATGATGATGATGATGATGATGACGACGACGATGACGATGACGACGAGGATGATGATGAGGATGATGACGAAGAATCTTTCTTCGACTCCTTCTTACGCTTCTTTTTCGATTTCTTTCGTCTCTTTTTTAACTTTTTCTTCTTCGCCTTCGTCATGGTGGGATGTTGGACGGTTCGAGTCAATCCCCTTTCTCGCCGTTTCAGTTGATAACCATACGATTCTGGGACTGCAATCTCGTCTTTGAACATATCCTCGTCATTTGTGAAGAGTCTCTTAGCACCGCGAACAGAGGCGACGAAAAAGCCAATGGAACAGACCAGTGGGAGAACGATGCCCATGAGGATTGTGAAATACAGGGAACTGACAGATTTCTGATAGCCATCGACGGTGTGTGCACATTGGCCCTCGACGGGCAGGAAACCGTACTCGCCCCACCCAATAAGAGGTAGCATTGACAGGACGGCATCGAAAAACCACAGTGCAGTCAGAAGAATCAGAGTTGGTAGAGGCTTGAAAATTTCCTTGTGTTTTGGTGGTATGCAGATTCTGACGTAGCGTTCCATGAACAGTACGCCAAGCGTATGCCATATCTGATAGAATGTGAAATGGGTGAAGTAGGCCGACGTGATGCAGAATTCGTCGCCCAGGTCCCACGAGCCGGAGATCGTCGCCACGATATTGGGGATCAACGACAGCAGCGCGGCCACCACGCTCGCGACGACGAGGTTCGTGAATAGGTACCAAGGACCCGGATGAAGACGCAGGCGAGGTGTTTTGGAAAATGTGACCAGGTAGATGATGTTGCCCACCAGCGACAGGAGAACGATCAAAACCAGTCCCACTGTTTTACCGATCAACTCGACGTTGGTGGTCGGTGTTGTAGTGTTTGTATCATTGGAAGACTCCATCTTGGATAGCGAGCTTGGCAAACTCCACAATTCCCAAACTGATGCACGTTCACCAAGTTTTACTATAATAGTGGCGACAACATTACCAGTAGCTACATGATCTACGTAGCAAAGTGTTCACACCTGTAGTAGCATATCTCCCAGGAAACACAAAGCGTGATCAAAGTTCATAATTATGACGAAGTTGCGTACGTGTACTTTGATAGTGCCAGGACAGTACCCCATTTTTTATGTCCTCGTTTGATTTGTTGTGCTTCGTAACGGCTATAGTGACGATTTGCAGTCTGTTTAGTTTAACTAGCGGAGCATGTCGTGTACATATATCCGTGTTAGGACGAGCAGATATTTGCATTTGAATAGGTCTCTTAAAAATAGTCGGCCTATTGAATAACCCAAAACCTGTTGTTGAAACGCGTACAAAGTTGATTGACAAAATAACTATCACAGCAAAGCTCATTTTCTTTCACCATAATTATTTGCCTTATCCATTAAAATGGAGAAGTATTTCTGATCTTATAGTACTTCTTAAAATGGATATTACTCGAAAGTAAAAGAATTATGATCAAAGACTGCGTTAACAAACTGTCCCTCCCGCAAATAAGCCGAGATTTCTTTTAATGTGCTTCGTGAACATAATAATTTGACACACAAAGTGTGTAAAATAACCATCGCTGATTAAATATTGTGTAATAGTTCAATGGTTTTGTAGTGCCTTGCGCTATTTTGGATTACGCTTTAAGAGTGATTCAATTCGTCAATTTTTTTTTTGGGGGGGGGGGAGTAAGAAAAATGTCAACATTTTCGAAGCGTTCCGCGCGCAGAATTGCAATAATACATATGCTGACGATGTTTTCGCAAAGCGCCCAAAATTTGAACATTGTGTAACTTTAATGGTTTTGTAGTTGCTTTGGACATTTTCGCCCTCCGTAGAATTTTACCCTGGGCCCCGCCCGTCCGCTAATGATGTGTGTGTGTGTGTTGTGTGTGTGTGTGGTTTGTGTGTGTGTGTGTGGTGTTGTGTTGTGTGTGCGTGTGTGTGTGTGTGTGTGTGTGGTGTGTGTGTGTGTGTGTGTGTGTGTGTGAGTGTGTGTGTTTGGCGCCAACGTACCGTTTGCATACCTAATTTTTTGCACTATCAAACAAGAAAGTAAGGTTGGAGCTTCCCTTCAACAATGATTCGGTATGGTATTGGCCACACAACAGAACATCAAAAATAAATATATACAGAAACTAAACAAATGCGAAAGTTCAAATGGAGAAGAGAAGAAGAGGAAGAAGGAGAAGAAAAGAAGAAGAAGAAGAAAGAAAAGAAGAAAGAAAAGAAGAAGAAAAAGAAGAAGAAAAAGAAGAAGAAGAAGAAGAAGAAGAAGAAGAACAAGGAGAACAGGAAGAAGAAGAACAAGAAGAGGCTGAAGAACAAGAATAAAAAGAAGAAAAGGAAAGAGGAAGAAGAATATTTATACTCCGAACTACCTCTCGTTCTGAAAAATATGAATTTTATTAGAAATCACTAGTGACGCTGGTATACAAAGTGATGAAATCTTATAATATGAACTTGAATAACACACAAACAAACAAAATGATGAAGGCAATAATGCTTCCTCTCAAAGAGTGATTACTTATATGCTAGTTTAAGACAGCAGTTGTGTGAGTGGTATTCACCTAAATGCTTCTTTTCAGAAAGATGTCATCTTAATTCTATTACTGCTCTTTGTTTAGATACATGTGTATCTAAACAAACAACATTAATGGAATTAAGATTACATCTTGATTTCATGGATTAAGCTCAGCGCTGTCAGAACCAATGCAATGTAATTCCATAAGCCTATCATGAGATAATTATGTTGTGCGTGATACTGAAAGTTTTTATCTTACTGTCTCATCAAAAGACCAATGGAAGAATTATTAGCAAGATGTTCGGTACCCAGATTATTTTTGCTCTATTCTTGATCGTTTTAATTCATGTTTCTTTTCTAGAAAGGCGGAGGAAAGATACGAATTCATAGCGAATTGGTTTTAATGGTTAGATGTTTCATATTTATTCCGTTTAATAATGATTTCAGATTGTTATATAGTTTATGAACTAAATTTAAATTACATGAATAATCATGAGCTCAACGCAACCATGCATTTCATTTGTATGTTTAAAGGTAGTAATTAAACCCTGAAGCTTGTGTCCGAACAATTTCTTTTATAAACTCTATTATAAACTATTTTATACACATCGATATTAAGTTTTTTTCCGATTGCTATGAGTATCATTTCCAAAACATGCTCTTGCAGGTTTTATCTGTTACATGTAATTATATATGCAAACACATTTTTACACGAAGTTACAAAAAATCTTTTCGTAACTCATTTACTTGACTGCATGCAACAGACATGAAATAAAAACGTATTTAAATAAACAAACTTATAGATTTCGTATAGTTTAAAGATTTTTATTATATGAGGTTAAATTGTGTACTATTCACTGCAAAATTAAGAAATTAACAGTAAAACCTCCGGCTTAATCAGATTTGATAAAAACCGATGTTCGTTTTACTTCAGCGATCTGAGGTACTTGTGTTCAATAACACTTTGAATTTTTTGTATAATAAAGTGCAGGGT
>JZLH01S0481298.1:95639-106533 GCA_001188425.1 Eucidaris tribuloides
AAATTCAAGTTGGCAGTTTCATTAGGATATGAAATAATGAAAAACATTACATAATAAATAAAGAAATACATAAATGCAAAATTTTTGTATTTATTTGTACATAACGTGTGTGGATATATTTGCATATTTAGTAATTACTAATTTGCATAAGCATAATCTAGATAATTCAAGCATGAAAACAACACAATTCCATGAATAAACAACCTTTTCTTACAGCTGGAATAACGTATTTGAAACAGGAATTTATGGACCACAATAGGCACGCAAAATATAAAAATTCAATATTTTTGATAAAAATTTGCATATTTGCATAAATTAATTATAAATATATTAAATGACAATGAATATCAGTCATTTTGACTATGTTTATTATTACAGGACATGACAAAGGGACGTGTGTGGCGCAAATTGTGTTGTCGATCGACGACCAACAGCCGAGATCTTGTGGGGGGGGGGCCAAAGGCCCCCCCCCCCCCAGTTTTTCCAGCCTCCAGAATAGCCCAGTCTTTTTAGGGTTAAGAATGGAAGTTGATGAAAGTTGGGTACAGTATGTATTGTAAGGCACCAATGAATTGATGAGATTTTGGAGGTGATATGTCAAAGGTCAAAAGTCACAAGGCTTCCTGGCTACATGTCTAATTTGGGCTTGTATCACCATAATGGAGTGGTTTATCGGATATCAATGCAACTTTGTTCAAGTATTCAGTATGAAGCACAGATTAAATGATTTTATTGCGGAGTTGAAAGGTCAAAGGTCACAAGGGCTTATACAAACCTCATATGGTTCATTACCAAGGTAACTTACAAATTTCCGATCAAATGGGGTACAAACATGCATAAGGCTTTTCAATCCAATTGGGTGGTAGTGCTGTCTGCGGAGGCATACCCATCGACTGCATGCAGTCAAACTGCTCTAGTTAATCATAATTACTTGATAAATTGTAGAATTCAAATCCAACTGGTAATGACACATGCCAGTCCTACATTATACCTAATATGATAGTCATCATCCATCCATTCATAACCTCCAAGTGGGAAGATATGAGCCCTTGTGACTCTCAAATTGTTGTGTCGCTCACGTTTGAAAATGACCGCTTAGAAAGGGATTGCATTACTGCAACTTTTGTACATAACACTTTTCCGTGGTGCATGTGCAAAAAGTTGGCCGTACAAATTACAGCTGTTTGAAATTGACGCTACAATCTAAAAGTTGCTCAATGCGGTACAGTTGAAAAAAGAATGACATATACGGGATGATATTTTTGTGATGCTGTCTCATTTTGTAATTTGCAGATAAAGGAGATAATCCTGGTGACGACATGGCTGAAGACATGGCAAATAAAACTCCAGATTGGCAGACGATTACAGTGAACGTGGAGAGTGATACAGATGAAGGTATTAAAAAGTATAAATAGAAGTATTCTGCCCTTTCTGTCCTGTCTTTTTGAAAATATCACTAATTAGCTAGTCCTCTCCTGTAATGAAAGATGTGTTTTACACTGACTGGCACAGTACAGTATTGCGTACAAAATGCTTTCCCATGGTACCCTGTAGTGTTGCACAACTAAGTCGCCAAAAGTCGGAGTCATGACTATCGTCGAGGAGTCGCGACTCCGATTTTAGAAACGCCAGAATCGACTCCATGTAATCACATATGTATGCCATATAAACCAGTCAAAACAACGATGACAATGTGTGGGACTCTGCTAGAAAGTCAATTTTTGAATGATCGTAATCACAGTTGAAACACGAAATGAACTTATCATAATCATTGGTAATTAAATTGGACAACAATGGACTGCTTTTGCATCAAAATCACTGAAATCATTGAAGGAGGACACTGAACAGTCATTGTATGGGCTGTGGTGTGCCTCTTTTTACCTATTGATCATACCAACAGAACTGAATGCCAAGAGTCGGCAAATAGTCGGAGTCGCGACTTTTGACCAGAGAGTAGTCGACACTAGTACCCTGCAGTTGGTGAGACAGGGCAGCTGCATAAGACACCAAAATGGTTGTGATGAGATCATGGCTTATATGACACCATTTCTTGCCTTGTCACACAAGATACCAAAATATGTGCAACGCTGTAGATATGTAGCCTCTGTTGCACATACCGCCTTCTTGATACTAATAGTGCATTCAACTGTTTCATGGTCTGGTTAATATTAATAACATTAGCCCCCGTGCTTGACAGAGAATGTGTTGTTTTAATACTATCCTCGGCCTGAAAGCTTCAGCCTGTGTATGTCATCGTTAATACAAATACAATACAAATATAAAATATAAAATACAAATTTGAACATGGAAACACGTTACAAATGTATGTAAGTCAACATATTATCTTCTATATAATCTCAGACGTATCCGTAAATATTTTGATCGGGAAAGTATTAAATTGGTCGTTCACGCTCTCATTACCAGTAAGCTAGATTATTGCAATGGATTGTTATTCGGAATGCCGGACTCTCTTATATCCAGATTACAGAGAGTCCAAAATGCATGTGCAAGACTTGTATACTGTCAATCAAAATTTACTTCAACTGCACCTCTTCTTAGAGAACTCCACTGGTTGCCAATACATCAAAGAATCTCCTTCAAAATTTTGTTAATTGTGTATAAATCATAATGTGGCCATGCTCCTAGTTACATTACAGAACTGCTTCAAATCAAAGTCCAGTCTCACAGTCATAGCCTGCGCAGTTCCACAGATACATTGTTATTTCAAATTCCCCATGGCAAAACCAAAATCTCTCTCGGGGACCGTGCATTTGCCATTGCCGCCCCAAAACTGTGGAATAGCTTGCCCACTGAAATTCGTAGCTCACCCTCTCTAAATGTCTTCAAATGTAAGTTAAAATCTTATTTGTTTTGTTAATATATATATATATATATATATATATGTATTGTAGTAGAATTAAGTAGACAGGAGTTCAGAAACAGCGCAGCTGAATATATACACATAGTAGCTGCGCTATGTAAATTTATGTTTATTATTATGTTTATTATTAATAATATCACTAGTACATGTAGTTTGGATTTGAAAAACAAATGTTAAAAATTTCAAATAGTTGTGTTTTGAAAAATATGAGTAACATTAGAAACATAAAAAAAAAAACAAATTACTCCCATTTTTGGAGTGGGGAGGGGGCATGAGTTATACACACACATGTACAGGGTGATGTTTTGTAATGCTGCCTCATTTTAATTTGCAGATAAAGGAAATAATTCTGATGAAGACCTGGCCGAAAGCATGACAAATGAGACTCCAGAATGGCAGAAGATTGAAGTACATGTAAAGGAGGAGTGTGATGATACAAGTGAAGGTATTGAGAAGTATAAAATTATTCCATTCCTTCTGTCCTACCACAAATATCACAACTTCAGAGAAGTGATGACTAAGATGTTTGTTCATATTTGTTCTGTTAAAGGTGAATGACATGATTGGGGGTAGTCCTCAACTTGGGCTGTAACTACGCTAGAATCAAGTAAACTTTGCAGCGATTCTCCTGTGAATATCTTGTAGTCAAACGTTGGCTCATTCTAAAATAAACAATGTCAATATCCCTCGTAGCAGGCAAACCTGCTGTGTGGCTCTCTAGTATGGGTCCTATTTTTATCATGCCCCAATAAAATTAAAATACTCGAAGGTTCATGCTTGGTTCTCCTTAAGTAAACAAATAAGAGACAAATTCTCCCAGCTGGGAGATCCACTCCAGCTGGTGTATAGTTGGTATATATTTCAACTCATTTGGTTCTTGAGGCATTTTCAAGTGTTCCCAATCATGTCGCTTACCTTTAATATATATTTATACATGTATTTTGTGTAGAATTAAGTAAACAGGAGTTCAGAAACAGCGCAGCTGAATATATACACATAGTAGCTGTGCTATATATATTTATGTTTATTATTATTATTACAACAGCTTAGTTCCCAGCCTAAAGATTCAAAATACCCATGACATGTTATGTTAATGTTATCAAATTGTCCATCCAGTGATTCATGCATTGGTGTGTACATTAGTTTAATTATTACTGTGATGCTTATAAACCACTTTTTCATTTCATTGAAACTTGTGGAAAAGTTACACTATGACAATGATTCAGTAGATTTAGGAGCTGAAAAGTTTATAAAGGTCATGAGGCCCCAGAGGTTCGTTCACATTTGATTGATATTGTAATGACATGGAAACTGCTCATGTCACTTGTGAGACCCAACTCAATGTTTTCATCATGTTATCATGTATTCAAATCAAGAACAATATCTATAAGCAAAAAAATTAATAAATAAAAATAATAATAAATACTGTAGGTGCATTGGTTTGCCATAAGTACATAGTCATTACAAAGTGGTTTTATGTCAAGAGGGAAGGATGACAAAGCTTAAGCAGATAAAAAGATGCATATGTTTGCCCATCAAAAGCATGGCTTTAATTAAACTTTACTTTCATAGATGATAGCTATGTCCCATGTGTTTCTGATTTTGGTTGAGGCACTTGTCGTTTGCTTATTTAGTTCCTGATTTTTTGGCCATCTTTAGGATATGATATGGACAATCCTGTGACTCCGTCAGGAAGTAGACTGTCTAAAGTGGATTTTCGACAAATCCAGTGTGCTAATATAAGGAAAGATACAGGAAGGAAATCATGTACATATTATGAGAGAGAAGACTCAGGAGAAGCATTCATGCACCAGAGTAACCCTACACAGCAAGCAAAAACATTCAATGAAGACACGTCATGTAAATGTCAGGAGTGTGGGAAAATATTTAATTACAAGTGTGACCTTCGCATTCATATGAGATCACACACTGGAGAGATGCCATATCAGTGTCAGCAGTGTGAAAAAGCATTTACTCAGCAAGGCAATCTAGTTAGCCACATGAGAATACACACAGGAGAGAAGCCATATCACTGTCAGTGTGGAAAAATGTTTGCCTGGAAGGACAGTCTAGTAAAACACATGAGAACACACACTGGTGAAAAGCCATATCAGTGTCGGCAGTGTGAAAAGACCTTTACGGAGAAAAGCAGTCTACGAAATCACATGAGAATCCACACTGGAGAGAAGCCCTACCAGTGTCAGCAGTGTGAAAAGACCTTTACTGAGAAAGGCTCTCTAGTAAAACACTTGAGAACTCATACTGGAGAAAAGCCATATAAGTGTCAGCAGTGTGAAAGGACCTTTGCTGAGAAAGGCACTCTTGTAAAACACTTGAGAACCCACACGGGAGAAAAACCATTTGCGTGTGAGCAGTGTGATAAGACCTTTGCTGTGAAAAGCAATCTATTAGAACACAGGAAAACCCATACTGGAGAAAAGCCACATCAGTGTCAGTTGTGTGGAAAAACCTTTAGTCAGAAAGGCGCTCTAGTAATACACATGAGAACCCACACTGGAGTAAAGCCATATAAGTGTCAAGAGTGTGAAAAGACCTTTGCTCACAAAACCGCTCTTGTAATTCACACAAGAATCCATACTGGAGAAAAGCCATATAAGTGTCAGCAGTGTGAAAAGACCTTTGCTCAGAAAGGCAATCTATCAACACACTTGAAAAAACACACAGGATAAAAGCCATATCAGTGTCAAAAGTGTGAAAACTAAAAAGACCTTGACTGTGAAAAACAATTTTGCAATGCACATGAGAATCCATAATGGAGAAAAGCCCTATTGAAAGTGTCAGTAGTGATAAAAGCCCTTTGCTGTGAAAAGTAATCAATAAAACACATGAAAACCCACAATGGAGAAAAGCCATATTAGTGTCAGCTTTGTGGAAAAATCTTTACTCAGAAAGGCTCTCTAGTAATACACATGAGAACCCACTCTGGAGTAAAGCCATATAAGTGTCAAGAGTGTGAAAAGGCCTTTACTCACAAAACCGCTCTTGTGATTTACACAAGAATCCATACTGGAGAAAAGCCATATAAGTGTCAGCAGTGTGAAAAGACCTTTGCTCAGAAAGGCAATCTATCAACACACATGAAAAAACACACGAGATAAAAGCCATATCAGTGTCAAGAGTGTGAAAACTGAAAAGACCCTGACTGAGAAAAACAATTTTGCAATGCACATGAGAATCAATACTGGAGAAAAGCCCTATTGAAAGTATCAGCAGTGTGAAAAGCCCTTTGCTGTGAAAATCAATCTATTAAAACACATGAAAACCCACACTGGAGAAAAGCTGTATCAGTGTCAGCTGTGTGGGAAAAACTTTATTAAGAGAGGCTCTTTAGCAATACACATGAGAATATACACTGGAGAGAATCCGTATCAGTGTCGGCAGTGTGAGAAGCATTTATTCGACAAAGTGGTCTAACACGCCCCGTAGGAACCCACACTGGAGAAAAGCCATATGAATGTCAGCAGTGTGGAAAAGCGTTTCCTTAGAGAGAAAAATCTAAGGTGCTGCATGAAAACCCACAGTGAAGAAAAGCCATATCCGTGTGTCAGCAGTGTGAAAAAGCATTTACTCAGCAAAGTGATTAAGGTCGCCACATAGGAACCCACACTGGAGAAAAGCCACATCAGAGACAGCCATGTGGAAAACCTCTTACTCAGAAAGGCATTCTCGTTTATATATAATTGGAAAATAACAAATTATTTGAAAAGAAATCAATGAACGATTTTTTTCCTTCCTTTTCCAAGTCGGAGAGATTATCAAATGCAGGCGCACCCACGGCAGAGGGGCTGGAACATAAAACTAAACTTTTTTCACCTCCCTGTAGGGGTGGGGTGTTAATTCATACTAGCATCATAATTTGGTTTCATATTTCCCGTGAAACAGTTTTGATGGCTTGGAAAGACTTCCAACAAACAAAAAATGACAATGTGTTTCTCTGGTACTGTCTCAGAAAGAAGACAGCACGCCGCAAAGACAAAAGCACCTCCCGTATTCATAAGATAGTGATAAGGGGAATATGCTCCATATTTCAGAAAAGGACCTCCTCAAATTGTAATTTCTTATTCTTTCTCAATTCTAAAGGTGGTTTATTATTGCAAACATCCTAAAATTTGCTGTAATGCAACTTTTTAGTACATTGATAGAATAATGTGGAGAGAAGGTCATCATCTTTACATTAGTAGCCTTAACCTCCTTATCACTGTCTTATGAAGATAGGAGGCGCTTTCGTCTTTGCGACGTGGTGTCTTCTTTCTGAGACCGCGTCAGAGGAACACATTGACATTTTTTGTTTGCTGGAAGTCTTTCCAAGCCATCAAAACCGTTTCACAGGAAATATGAAACCGTATTAGGATGCTAGTGTGAATTAACCCCCCACCCCAACAGGGAGGCGAAAAAATGTTAAATTTTATGTTCCAGCCACTCTGCCATGGGTGCACCTGCATATAATAATCTTCCTACCTTGAAGAAGGAAGGAAAAAGATTGTCCATTGATATCTTTTCAAATGATTTGGTATTTTCCAAGTACAAACTTCATTAGGACGTCATAGAAAGACCCCTTCAACTCAAAATGTATGCATTATAGTATATGTTGCAATACTTTTGAGTAGGGAAGGGTGCACATGAGAATGCACACTGGAAAAAATGATTAATGTCGGTAGTAAGGAAGCAGGTTTACTTTCAGAATTGTAAGGAGCCACATGATGACACACAGGATGAAATTGATATCAGTGTCAGCAGTGTGAAGAAGTATTTACACGTTATTTCGCCTAAGTCGAATCTCTGGGGAGTCCCCACAAAAGATGAAATTTGAGTTACAGTTTTGCACCCAATTTGTTTGTTAGAGATGAATATATAGGAATATGGAGGCCAAAAGCATTGTGATTGTACGAATATAGAGTAAAATTGAGAAAGGCAGAGGGAAATGGGCAAGCTAACAAGCAGAGATCATAAGGTCAATCCATTTTTATTAAATTATTTTGTTATATTAAAATGTTACTTTTGCAAAAACACTGGGATGTTACAAATTCTTTGTTACAAGATTTTGTCATACCAGTGTTTTTTATAACAAGCGTGCAAATATTTTTATTTCTTTTTCTTTTTGAAGGTGCATTGTGAATGCTGTATGTGAAAATAAGTAGAATGTGTCAATAGCAGGTTCAATTTGCAGCTCAAATGGAGGGTAATTACGCACATTTTTTTTACACAAATACAACATTTACCAGCAATAAAAACAATGAATGGAGAGGTACTAAAAACATTCAGGCATGCATGTTCACTAAATGTTTTGCAATTTCTGTAATGCTATCTGAATGAATATGAATAATTTGCAGATAAAGGAGATGATATGGTTATTATCCAAGATGAAGACGTGAAAGGAGACTTGCTAGGAGACATGGCTGAAGACATGGCAAAGGAGACTTCAGAATGGCAGGTGTTTGAAGTCAAGGAGGAGGTCGATACAGATGAAGGTATTTATGAGCTAGAAGAGTATAGAAACCCTTTTATTACAGTGAGCGGGGGCATCAATCCATGTTTCGGAATGGGAGGCAAAAGTGAAAAAAATTCCAAAATTTTCAGTGCGCTCTGCACGCCAAATTGTAATACATAATATTGTGCGCAAAGCGAAAAAAAAAATTGACAGTTTTGTATGTTTAATAGTATCTTTGCACAAAGCGGAAAAAAAATTGAAAATTTTGTATGTTTAATAGTATCTTTATGTCGTGTTTAATGGTTTTATAGTGCTTTCCAATGCTTTTTAAAACGTATATTTGCATTGCATATTATAAATTTTTCAAGTAGTCAAAAAAAACAATTTTTTTTTGGGGGGGGGGGGAAGCTTAAAAAGTTTGTGTCATTAAATTAAACAGATGAAACATTTAATCTTATTTATCAATAATTTCATAATATAGAGATGAATAGCAAACATGCTTTGCGAGATTAAAATAATTTATAATAAAGATTCACGTAAATACTCCTCTCATAAATGCCCAGGGGATGAAAAGTCGGGTATACTGAAATAAAATTCAAAAGAGTGCACTGACATATTGTCACTGAATTCAAATTTTACCCAGTCTGTACACTAGTCTGACTGCTTGACCTGATTTGAGTTGTATCAAGTGAAAACTGAATACCTGCTGATCAAAGCTTACAAGGTCAAAAACTCACACCAGTAGAGTTGGAGAATATTGCTACAGTTGAAATTTATGAAAATCTGTGAAAGCTAGATTCAATGTCCGACACCTAGACTACCGTAATCAACTTGATCATCGGCCCAATTTCAAATGAATTTCAAAAACTTTAAAGTGATATATTTTAAATTTGAACACAGTATCTTTATGTACTTTTCTGTAGTTTGGTCAAATCTGAGCAGAAAAATTGTGAGTTAGAGTCACAAACCTGCAAATTAAGTCTCGTACACCGAGCTACAAGATTCAAATGATTAGAGTTGAGTTGAGTTGAGTTGACGGGGGGGGTCGGGGGGGGGGCGACTCGACTTACAATGTGATACCTATGTGACACACCAAAGTCGAAAATCTGGGGCTCTGAAACTGGCTTGAGTGAAAAATAGGGGTCTCTGGAACTGGAGCTATGACCGTAGAAGACCTCAAAATGCTATGCTTCGTAGCTGCGCCGCAGCAAATTTTCTGCGCCATAATGAAAGAGCAGTGCTTTGGTCCGGCCATGCCACTTTTGCGGCACCGCTGGACCAGAGCATTGCAAAAATTCACTGCCGAAACTGCAAATTTGGGGGTCTCCGGAATTGAAAAAAACAAAAATTTTTTTTTGTCTTTGCCAATGCAGATCCAGGGGGGGGGGGGCATAGGGAAAATCCCCCCCCCCCGCGCCAAAGAAAAAGAGAAAAAAAAGAGAAAGTAGAAAAAGAAAAGAGAAAAGAAAAAGAAAATGAGGAAAGAAAAGTAATGGCCGTATCTTTAGAATGTATTGTCATATGCTTATGAAAAGAAGAAATGACAATAAACATACATCATTAAACAACGATATCAGTAGATTTTCATTTGCTGTTTCCAATTTGCATAATGTTCATAGACATCATTGAGTACTTCAAAAATATAACTCAATTTGAAAAAAAAAAAAAAATTTTTTTTACGTAATATTTTTTTTTTCAACTATAAACTGTTTTTAATTTGTGATAAAATGATCCGAATTAAAGTTCCGACGGCAACCAGAGAGCATTTAGACCCGCTGAGCCAGGCCCGTAAATTGTGTGTCCTGGATCCCGCTGCAAGGATTTCGCATTTCGGCGCTCTCATGCCAGCAGCCTTTCGCACACATTTCACATTATTTCTATGTCGCTAATTTGGACCTTGGTGTGCCCCAGCCATGAAATCCTTGCCGCCACGTTGGCTTCTGAAATTGTGAATGCTCTGGAAGTGAAATTAGAGCTGAAAATGGGGTCCAACCTGCAATAGGTATACACAAATATATTAATGCAAATAATGATATTTCCCACCACTTTTTGGCCATCTTAGGATATGAATGGACATTCACTGTCGTCTCCAAGGAAATGGGCACCTGAAGTGAAATTGAACAGTAGCCAGTGTGCTAGTATAATGCAAAGACACAAGATAGAAAATTTTCTACATATGAAAGAGAAGATTCAGGAAGAAGAATCATGCACCAAGAGTAACCCTACCCACAAGCAAAGACATTCAATGAAGACATGTCATGTAAGTGAAGAGTGTGGGAAAATATCAATAATAAGCATATGTTCATAAAGCATATGAGAACACATTCAAGGAGAAAAGCCATATTCATGTCAGCAGTGTGGAAAGAGCAAATTTACTGTCGCAAATTAACTTGGGAACCACATGAAACACATCTGGAAAAAGCCATATGAATGTTTGATGTGGAAAGACATTTTACTTTGGCGAAAGTTGATTTATTAAGCCACATAAGACTGCAGATTAATCCAACAGAGAAGCAAACCCAGTCAGTGAAGTTATCTTTCACGCCCCCAGTGCCCACCTTCCC
>JZLH01S0481298.1:112057-127830 GCA_001188425.1 Eucidaris tribuloides
CATTTTATTGAATGTTGTTTGACCAAGCAAAATGAAGTAGCAGCACCCTCTCTTGATGAAATGGTAAAAATAATGGGGCACATGTTTCCCTAAAATGCACCATAAACTGGTAATATGTGGTAAAATCAGCAAAGTTTGGTATACTCTTCCAGTCTGTATTCCATGACACTGCACCAATGCTCTTACGTGTGTTAAATGAAACTGACTTTACTTTCATAAATGAGAGCAAGGTCCCTCATACTAGTGATTTCGGTGGGGGTATTTGTTGTGGATCATGTTATTTAATTATTAATTTCCCACTTTTTTGGCCATCTTTAGGATATGATATGGACATTCCTGTCACTCTCCAAGGAAATGGGCAGCCTGAAGTGGAAATTGAACAGAGCCAGTGTGCTAATATAAGAAAAGACATCAGAGGAAAATTTTCTACATATGAGAGGGAAGATTCGGAAGAAGAATTCATGCACCGGAGTATCCCTACCCAGCAAGCAAAGACATTCAATGAAGACATGTCATTTAAATGTGAAGAGTGTGGGAAAATATTCAATTGTAAGCATGATGTTCGTAAGCATATGAAAACACATTCAGGAGAAAAGCCATATTCATGTCAGCAGTGTGGAAGAGCATTAACTTCACAAATTAACTTGGAGAACCACATGAGAACACACACTGGAGTAAAGCCGTATGAATGTTTGGAGTGTGGAAAAACGTTTACTTTGCGAAGTGATGTATTGAGCCACATAAGACTGCAGAGTGATCTCCCAGAGCAAGCAAACACATTCAGAGAATTCATACCACGTAAGTGTCATGAATGTGGGAAAATCTTCAGATGCAAGAGTGGCATTTGCAGTCATATGAGAACACACACGGGAGGAAAGCCATATTCATGTAAGCAGTGTGGAAGAGCATTTGCTTGGGAAAGTAACTTGAAGATCCATATACGAACACATATGGGAGAAAAGCCATATTCATATCAGCAGTGTGGAAAAGCATTTCCACGTCAAAGTACTCTAGTAAGCCACATGAGAACCCACACTGGAGAAAAGCCATATCAGTGTCAGCAGTGTGGAAAAGCATTTCCTCGACGAAGAATTCTAGTAAACCACATGTTAACCCACACTGGAGAAAAGCCATATCAGTGTCATCAGTGTGGAAGAACCTTTACCCAGCAAAGTAATCTAGAACGCCACATGAGAACGCACACAGGAGAAAAGCCTTATGAATGTCAGCGGTGTGAAAAAACGTATACCCAGAAAAATGCTCTGGTAAAACACATGAGAACACACACTGGGTAAAAGCCATATCAGTGTCAACGGTGTGAAAAGACCATTACTGTATAACAGGGTTATAGCTAGAAAGAATTCTGTGCCGGCTGTAGGAAGGAGTTATGCAAGCGGAGCGAGCAAAGCGAGCGTAGCGCTCCTGGGTTTCCACATAGAAAAAAAAGCATTTGGAAGCATTTATTTTACAAAATACATCTTCGCTGAAATGTAATGATGTTTAAAGCTCAATACACGATTTATAGTCCAGCAGCCAAGGGGCTTAACCTTGTTTGGGGGTCTATAGTTTTTTCTTTGCAGATTATGATTCCCGAGACCATCAAGATGAACAATCTTAAAACTGACACTCTGTCAGCCTTGAGCAATTTGAGATATTCGGAAAAAACACAATGGCCGCCAAAATGCCAGATTTTTGTATAGAAAAATAAAAAAGCGAATTTTTATTTTAGTAAAGGACTACCAGTTGTGTATATTTTTAGCAGTACATCACCCTAGACAAGAGTGAAGGCATTGTTTTATCATAGATGGCATGTTAATTTGCATATTTCCAATAAATCGCTATGTTAGTCTCAGTCCCAGACCCTGTGATTTTTTCCTTCCTCCAAATAGACGCATTGTGGCTGGGTGAGCACCCAGGGCCTGTGATGTTGGGCCCATATACCCTCAACCAACACACTAGTCCTAATTCAAGGCAATTGGCTGACAACAGTAATTTCTTTGGATAGGATGGGCTCACTCTGTCAGCCTAAGTGAGCAATTTGAGATATGAGGAAAAACAAAATGGCCGCCAAAATGCCCAATTTTTGTGTAGAAAAATAACCCCCCGAATTTTTATTTTAGTAATAGACTGCTAGTAATGTGTATATTTTTAAATGTCCATTAGTTGAAATAAGTCTGTTAGTGTTGTATCATAATAGATCACATGTTAATTTGCATATTTACAATTAATTACAATTTTAGTTTCACTTCCAGACCCTGCAACTTTTCCTTCCTCCAATCAGATGCATTGCGGCCGGGTGAGCACCCGGGGTCTGCGATATGTCGGGCCCTTATATCATCAACACACTAATTGTCTAAGTTCAAGGCAGTTCACGGATAACGGTAATTTCCTTAGAATAGGATGTGCTCAATAAAAAGTCTGGAAGCCAGACTAGTAAAATATCAGCATTTGTCTACTATGTACCAATACAAAATGGCTTCCAAACTAAGTGATTTTTACACACAAAAGACAAGTCAAGATTTTATTTAGGGTAAAGGTCTATATCTATGTGGCCATATCCCCAAGTCTGTTAACCTTAAAAAATTGTCGTAATAACACCAGATAACAACTGACATACTAATTTGCATAAATCAAGATGGCGGCCAAATGGCAAACCATTTGATTTGTATTTTTCATTTAAAATATGCATTTTTCCCTCTTTTTGTAGGCAGGATGATAAATTAGACATAATCCGTTGCTTGTTATGTAAGCAAATTTATTTCAACTATTAATTTTACTGGTTCATTATGCTCCATGTGGTGGATGGATGACACGTGGCTTATCCATGTGTCTATCTGGTAGCAGCTGTTAAAAGCTTTGGTGTAAAGGTATGGTACCATACAGTACTAGATACAAAAGTTCTGTTCGAGAATGGGTCATATCGTTGATATGCCCTGCATGGAGGAAACCATTTCGTTCATGAGGGAGCTGGATGTTAAAGATAAAATCTACCCATTTGCTGATCAGTCACTCTGTACAGAGATGGTTCTGAGCTCTCAGGATCATAATTAAGATCTTTGATTTCAGGAGGGGGATCATGGATCATATATTAAGTATTATTATTTTGATTAAGTATTTTCATTTCTATTAAGTATTATCATTTCTATTAAGTATTATTATTTCTATTAAGTATTATTATTCCTATTAAGTATTATTATTTCTATTAAGTATTATTATTTCTAGTAAGTATTATTATTTCTATTAAGTATTATTGTCAAATTATTGCATCATTATCGCTTATTTATATAATAATGCACCAAAATGGTTTGCTTCATGTGGAAAGTTGTTTTGTCACATATATTCAAATTGTACACTTGTATCTTATTTTTATTTCTACATTTTTTTTATTTCTTACTAAACAAAAACCCTTCCCCATGATTTATTTTACTTCTATTATGTATTTATGAATTCTATTTTAACCACCTGCAGCTGGTCTACATCATTATCTTTGGTATTTATTCATTTGAATTTAATTATCCTATTATGTCAACTGTGCAATACACCGATCGATTTTATGTATAGTTCTTTTGGGGCAACATGTGTGGGCTCACATGTCTATTGGCCCTGACCCACATGTTGTCCCCATTTTTATCTCTATTTTGTTCTTTGTACAGTCTCCTTTTCATAATGTTTCGTTTGAGATTTTTTTATATGTAAAGTAATGATAGTAATAATAATAATTAAAATACTACTACTACTATTACTACTACTATTACTACTATAATGTTACACATTTGTGAAGAATACCCCCATTATGTACATTCCTTTGGTTGTTGAGCCTACATTTTCTGAAAATGAAAAAAGATTAAAATGACAAATACCTAGAAAATACAACGAAAATCACTGCGCGTGTTACACCAATCCAAACTTACTGGTGATAAGACAAGCACAGCATCTTAACATAAGTTACATTATACTTTATATGTTACAAACTCGCAAAGTGAATTACAGCTTTTAGCATTTGTCACCATCTTGGATTCTACAGATTTGTACATGTATGTCATCAGTGACCATGTATTCTTACGAGAGTTTTCACAGTTCCGTTCAGATATAGCCACAAAATAAATGAACTAATATCTTAAAAACAAAAAACAAAACAAAAACCACAAGGTTTTTTGTGTGTAAAAGCATTGACCTCCATCCATGTTAAAAAAAAATCATTTTGGTGCCATTTTGTTCTTGCTACGTATTTCAAACTAATCAATGCTGATTAAGTACCACCTTAGAATATGCAAATTATCATTTGCATAGTCATTTTAGATAATAAAACACTGTCAGACTTGTCTAAGGTAACGGACTTGGAGAAAAATACACATTTAGGATTCTTTTACTTCAGAATATAAACCCTATGAAACCCTACCATTCATTATGAGTCATCATCATAAAAAAAAATGCATTTTATGGTTGCCATTTTGTTTTTGTGCATACCTTAAATTGCTCAAGGTTGACAGTTTTAAGATTGTTCAAATTTGAAATAAGACTATGACAGTTTTAAGATTGTTCAAATTGATGGTTGTAAGATTCATAATTATAAGTAAGACTAGTGTGTTGCGGCTACATCTGCCTGACATCGGAGGCCTTGGGGTGCTCACCCAGCCGCTGTGCAACTATTTGGACGAAGGTAAAGTCGCAGGGTCTGGAAGTGAAACTAACATTTCGATTAATTGTAAATATGCAAATTAAAGACACTATATAACACTGTGGAAGACCCGTTTAAAAAATTGTCGAACTTTGCTATCTGACATATCTGACAGTGTTTGAATGGACAAATAAACACTCTAGAACACAAAAGTTTGGACAGTTATGCTGTCACTAGTACAATATGTGCAGATACAAATTGGCACATTAATTTTATATCGGGCGATAGGAAATTCTGCCATGCAGCAGTCTATGGAGAAAAGCTGGAATGGTCTCTCAATGATTTTCACTTTTTTAAAGCACTTAATGATTGTTTTACACTGCAATTTTTTTCAGGGCTTCATTTTTAGACTGTATCAAAGACACTAGTAGCATGGGGAATCATGTCGCTCAGATTTATTAAACTGGAAACATTGTTATACAGTGCCTTTAACACGTGATCTGTTATGATACAACACTAATAGACTTGTCTCAAGTAATGAAATTCTAAAAATATACACAACTAGTAGTCAATTACTAAAACAAAAAATCATTTTTTAATTTCTATACAAAAATTCAGCATTTTGGCAGCCATTTTGTTTTTCTGCAAATCTCAAATTGCTCAAGGCTGACAGAGTGAGCCCATCCTATTCTAAAGAAATTACTGTTATCAGCCAACTACCTTGAACTAAGACTAGTGTATTGGTTGAGGGTATATGGGCCCAACATCACAGGCGCCGGGTGCTATCACCCGGCCGCAATGCGTCTATTTGAAGGAAGGAAAATCGCACGGTCTGAAACTGAGACTAACATAGTGATTTATTGGAAATATGCCACTTCTAATATGCCAGTTTTAAGATTGTTCACATTGGTGATTGTAAGAATAATAATTAGGCTATAAGTAAGACTAGTGTGTTGAGGCTACATGTGCCAGACATCGCAGGTCATGGGGTGCTCAACTAGCTGCTGTACATCTATTTGGAGGAAGGTAAAGTCACTGGGTCTGGATCTGAGACTAAAATAGTGATTTCTCGGAAATATGCAAATTAACATGTCATCTATGATAAAACAATGCTTCCAGTCTTGTCCAGGGTTATGCACTGCTAAAAATATACACAACTGGTAGTCCTTTACTAAAATAAAAATTTGCTTTTATATTTTTCTGTGTAAAAATCGGGCATTTTGGCGGCCATTTTGTTTTTTCCGAATATCTCAAATTGCTCAAGGCTGACAGAGTGTCAGTTTTAAGATTGTTCATCTTGATGGTCTCAGGAATCATAATCTGCAAAGAAAAAAACTATAGACCCTAAAACAAGGTCCAGCCCGAAATCTGGATTTGGCTACCGGACTATTATGTAGAGATTTATAACAATTTACTGTTATTTTAAAGCTTTTCTGTGCCGGTCGGAGGACTAATAAATTCAGCTCAGTGCCGGTCGGCTTCGGTTTGTGCCGGCTACTACCGACCGGCGCCCACCGCCGTAGCTATAACCCTGCTGTATAACACATTCTAGTAAAACACATGAGAATCCATATGGGAGAAAAGCCATATAAGTGTCAGCATTGTGAAAAAAGCATTTGCTTTGAAAAGAACATTGTTAAAACACGTGAAAATCCACACTGGAGAAACACCGTATGAATATCGGCAGAGTGGAAAAAATGTTCACTTGGAGAAATAATCTAAGGAGGCACGTGAAAGCCCATATTGAAGAGAAGCCATAAGTTCAGTTGTGTGAAAAAGCAGTTACTCAGCAAAGTAATCTGGTACACCACATAGGAACCTATATTTGATAAAAGCCATATCAGTGTCAGCCATGTGGAAAAAACTTTTCAGAATGCACACTGGAGAAAATGTTGATAAAAGTCAGTAGTGTTGGAGCAGGTTTACCCGGAGAAATAATTACTTTTTGTCACTGGTGACCTTGTTATCCTGAAATCTAATTTAACAGAATGACAATTAAGTCAAGAAATTGCCTCTGGTTTGGTGTTGAAAACTTAAAAAATGACTTGGCAAGTGTCTTGATTTGAATTCAGAAGTTCTGTCATGTCATTGAAAAATATACAGGTATTATTCATTCAGATTTCAATTAGTGTGATTTATTTAGATTCATATCATTATTACCCACCAAAGGCATCAATTACTATTTACCTTTTCAATTATATTCTTGTCTCTTGAAATGTAATCTGACAATACAGATCTGACTGTTTTTTGCGGGATTAAAAAGTAAGAAAATATTTGCTCTACATAAACCCCATTCAGATAGCCCAAATTCGCCGGCTCTCAGCCGGCTCTGCTACTCCTCCACTTTGTCTGAATGGTTTAAGCCGGTGAAAAGGAGTATTAAGTACGCCCACTCTGACCCCGCTCTGAAACACCTCAGGAGGTGTTTCAGACCCGGGGAATAGGAGTAGCTGATACGCTACACCTTCTGTCTGAATGAGTTAAGCCATCTCTGCTAGTCGTTGCGCAGTGATGTGTGCAAAGTTCAGCAAAATCCGCGCCGAAAAACAAAAGACAATCGCGCGTACAGAGTATACACTTCCTGTTCCGGTCTCGCACGGTGAGTAGTGTCTCCTCCTTTCTGGTTGTTGTGTGAATGGTTTAAGGCGGCGAAAAGGCGTGGCTGCTACGTGAATTCTGGGCTATCTGAAGGGGGTCATCAGAGTTTTTCAACACCGCTCTGAGCCGGCGCAGCTACACCCTTTTCTATCTGAATGAGGCTAAAGAAAATTTTAGCATAGGTTATATGGTGTAGTTTTGTATTGTCAAATGGTAAGACTAAACAGAATCATTTGTCACCTTTGATTTATTAATGATCATAATTATAGCCCATCCATTATCTTTTAGTCTTTACTGAGGTCATCATTGCTAAAGTTTTGACTATAATTATCATGCTACAGTTTTTCCTTACGTGGATTTCATTAAGTGTGTGCCCAGTATGCAATTGTTCATGTATTTTACATACGATCTGACGTCCGTAAGAGTCACAGACACAAATGAATTATTTATATTTCCTGCTAAAGTCTTAGTACTAATACTCTTTAGGTGAATCATGAAAATACATTACCTATGTGAATAAATACAACCTTGATTATATGTTTATGACTTTTCATGTCTTATTGCCACTCATTCTCTTCATTCTACCCTCCGGATGCATTTTCACAATTCTCCGCAAAAAGTTACTTACCAGTTGTTTAACTACACTTTTTTACAATTTGCCTAATCGTTGATTCGTTACCATTGAAACCACATGACAAACATGTGATTCTTTGCTTAGTCATTTAGAATCTCTGCTGTTACCCTCTAAATTGCAATGAATTGAAAGTGAATCTCGAAGAATATTGATTGGGTGGCATTCGAGTAAGATTGGAACAAGAATATTTCAAATTTTTGAAATAGTTATTAATCAGATTTAAAAGGTCGAGGGTCTTCTTTATCGTCTCAGACATTTTCCAAGAAACATTTTAATTATGATTTATTATGCTTTGTTTATTTCCCACATTAACTATTGCAACATTACATGGTCTTATTGTACCGATTATTATATGACTCGTTTATTTCTACTGCAGAAAAAAGCTGTCCGAATTATTGCCAAATGCCAATGCCCCAATCAATGCCCACACCTTGCCAATTTTTAACGACTTACGCTTGCTTAATGTGTACGATATTAATAACCTCAACACTGCAATATTTATGTTCATGTGTTCTAAAGGTTTACTCCCTCCTGTTATGTTATCTAAATTTTCTTTAAATAGTAGTGTTCACAATCATAATACACGTAATTCTGTTAATTATCATTTGCCAAAAGTTAGAACAAATACCTCAAAAAATACAATCTTTTTTAAAGGTCCAATATTATGGAACCATTTACCAATTGCTTTAAAAAATGCCCCAACTGTTAATAGTTTTAAACGTGCTTACAAATCATATTTGTTAAGTTTGTATTCGTCCTAAACATATATTTATTTTATTTGCACTTGATATTTTATTCTACGTGATATCTCATTTTGTATTTCCTTATGGAGTCAGCGTTGTCTAAGGCTACCAGCTCTTTTTGTTGACCCCCCATTCTCATAAATGAAGTGTTTGTCCGTCTGTTCTTTTGTAATGTATTTGTATGTATGTAATGTAGTGTTTCTTAATTATCTGTGCTTCTGTATTTTGTATTTTTTATGATGAATGAAATAAATTGAATTGAATTGAATTGTCTTTATTTTTAATTGAAATTGCGTCTTTCTTTGATCTGGTTAACGATCACACTCTTACTTGGGTGGTTTCGGGTCTTTGCAATTTGGAGTGTACACAATTTTAATTCAGAATAATATCCACTGAGGTCATCTGGTTTTGTTCTAAAAAAATTATCAACAGTTTGTAAGTAAAAATAATGTACACGTGTGATGTGGCTTATTTTCAAACTTACTTTTCAGTGGGTGACTGAATTATGTATATTCTCTTTTCTCAGGCTGTCATCACAAGTGGTTTAACTTTTGATGTGCCAAATTTGAAAATATGTGCCACAAAATATATACACTGTCCATACAGTAATTATTTCTATGGCACGTTGGAAGTTGATGCAGCTATAAGGAATAACTCAAAACTTATGTGCACTGGATCGGTTGACTCAACCCAACTTTTTTCATTTCTTTAGTTCGTACACTTGTCATAAAAAGGGCTTTTTCGCTCACCTTTTTCTATCACCTAAATTCCTTGTCCAGATTCTGCATATATTATTGCTGGATTGCAAAAACAAAAAAAAACAAAGTTGTTGACGATGTTAATTTCTTCACTTTGTAGATTACAAGTACATATTAATTAGATGCAAATTCCTCTTTTTCATAAATTACAAATAAATACACACCTATTCTTCTCCATGAATAACAAATACATAGATGATAAACTGAGTCATTAACCGATCGATTGTGCACGTCTGACAGCTTGTGAAGTGACAGTTCTCTACGATAGAATGTATATATATGTACCAATAATTTGCTACATCTGCAACTTTATATTCTAATAATGTATGTTTGTTTATACTTGGACGTAATTCTGGTCAAACTTAAATGCTATCTTTTTTGTATTATACTACATCAAAAGGTGTATATTCCTTTTTAATCCTTGATAAGTCAAACTTAATTGGATTGTTCGCCAGAAAGGGTTTTTTTTTTTTTTTGTAAATAGTTATTCATCGTTATCTGCCTATTCGTACATGCTCTTCTGTTTATTTGTCGGTAGTTTTAATGTTGTCCTTGTTCTTTCACTCTGTTATGTTACTTGTTCTCCTCTCCATTCTCTCTTGCCCACCTTCTTCCACTACCTATTCTACCCTCACCTTAAACAGGCCCGTATTAAAGGCAGTGAATCTCATTTGCAAACATCCCCGCATACCAGGAAAAGATAACCCATGCCCTTAGGCTATTGATGAAGGGCATGTCTGTGAAATCTGGGGGTCAGTGATTGCCTAGAATTTAAAAAATGCAGAAGAAAAACAATAGCTGTTTAGTGTACGTTCTATGGTAGGATTTTTTTTTCTTGCGAGAAAAAAAATAAAATCAAATGAGTCTAACAGTCACTATAATTCGACTAAAACTGAGTTTCTAGCTCCAGCTATATTTTGCTAAAGATTCCCAGATGGCAGTTTCTTCTAAATGCCATTGTATTTACACAATGTTAATTTTTAGGCATGCAAAAGAGATCCCCTGCCTTTGATATCCATTTCACTATTTAAATTATATGCCATTGTTAGACTTACCCTTCAGCACACTTGACGACAGTGACTTCCAGAGTTGTGTCCATTCTAGTTTCCCAATGTACCATTATATTCAAATATTAATTATGAACGAGACCCCCCCCCCAAGATTTTCGACTATACAGTGTGTCTAAAAAAAAATTGTGCAAGTGAAAACCACCTTCTTTGGAAATTAGAAAATACTCTTGTGACATTATGCTTATATCAAAATCAAGAGCTTAGTCCTAGCTTTCAAATAACGTTAGTTTGGTTGAATTTGCTTGTTTTAATCTTGAGATATGTTTATTTAAATAAGAAAGGGTAAAATCACAGTTGTGCCACTTTTACTGCAGTCCCTCGTAAAAGTAACAATTGTGATTTGACTTTTTTGTTTACAAGATATCTCGAAGATTTAAACAAGCAAATTTAACAAAACAAATGGCATTTGAAAGCTGAAACTTTGCCCTTGACGGTGATTTAAGCATCATGTTGCAAGATTATTTTCTAATTGCCAAAGAGGGCGCGTTTTTACTTGCACAATTTTTTGAGACATGCTGCAGTACATCTCAAGAAATAGCACGAGTGAAAAACACCCTCTTTGACAATTAGAATATACTGCTGTGACATATGTTTACGTCAACGTCAAGGGCAAAGTCTTAGCTTTCAAATGCTGTTTATTTTGTTCAAATTGCTCGTTTTAATCTTGAGATATCTTGTAAACAACAAAAGTGTGGAATCATAATTGTGTCACTTTTAGGGAAGAGGGCCTGATGCCATCATTGACTGTAGTAAAAGTGGCACATTGGTGATTTTACCTTTTCGTGGTTAATTGAACACGTCTCGGGATTAAAACAAGCAACCTGAACAGAACAAACGGCATTTGAAAGCTAAGACTGTGCTCTTGATGGTGATGTAAGCATCACGTCACAGAATGTTTTTCTCATTACCAAAGAGGGCGCTTTTGACTTGCACAATTATTTTTGAGACACACTGTATTTTACATTATACATTTAGCATCCAAAGGGCTAATAAGCTCATAAGGTCATCTGAATAATACCTCATCAGAAAGATCAGAGTCTGATCTTTCAGGACTACCTGAATGTACGGTATTTTCAAGAGTTCAAATATAATTCTTTGCACAAATAAGAGGGTGACGACATTACCTCCCCAAGTTGCAGGCGTAATCCTGCAATAACTATCTTATTTGTGGTCAAGACTTAAAACCGTATCTATTTTTTTAGTTGTTGTTGAATGTAACAATCAAAATGTTTTAACTAATTTCAAATGATATGTGTATACTATCAACAAATGTTGTTTAAACATGTATGTTAACTTTTTAGCATTATTTGTTATAAATGATTTGCTATATGTGACTTTTCCTTTTGAAGGAAATATACCTTCAATAAATGACAATAAACTTAATAAATCAGATTATTGTGTTTTTGTGTGAGTGTGTGTGTGTAGTTTTATACATTACATATACACTGGAACTTATTTACACTTCAATACACAAATGAATTGGTTAACACTTAAAATCAAATCTTAACTCGTGTGTCTAATTTCGACGCAACTAAATAAAATTCTATGGTATTTATCACAGCCCTTAGTTTTGATTATTTTGTCTAACAAGTCTCTTAGATTTCCAATAGGAAAAACACTAAAGTAGTCTACTTACTTGACTATCAACCACCTGTACAATAACATTACTTGTGTCCACATGTATGTATATGCTTTACCACCTCCTTTGTACCAAGATTCAACCCCTCCCCCGCATTAAAAAGAGTTTCGCGGCCCCGTATCAAAGGTCCGTTTTCTTACGCACCCCATTGAAAATGCCCTGATACGGGCGTGGTATGTATCTGCGTGTGCGTGTATGTCTGTATCTGTGTGTGGGTGTGTGCGTGTGTGTGTGTGTGTGTGTGTGTGTGTGTGTGTGTGTGTGTGTGTGTGTGTGTGTGTGTGTGTGTGTGTGTGTGTGTGTGTGTGTGTGTGTGTGTGTGTGTGTGTGTGTGTGTGTGTGTGTGTGTGTGTGTGTGTGTGTGTGTGTGTGCGCGTGGGTGGTTATTTGAACGTGCATTATAATCTACTCTGTAGACAGCAAATCATCCCCCAGGTTCGAGGACCTGTCTATGCCAGTGATATTTGTTAAGATAAAAAAATATCTCGGTTTCCTTTTTTTCTGGGACACACTGTATAGTGTGGTCAAGAGTATCAAATGCCTTACTAAGATCCATGAGAACTATATATATGTACTTTACAAGTGCGAGATCAGTTGAATGGTACTATTTAAACGTAAAATATTGATCAGTATTTAATAAGCCATTTTTTGTAAGAAAACATACAATCTATTATATACAAGTCTTTCTAGTACTTTGAAAAAAAAACAGGGAAGAATAGAAATTGGTCGACTATATTGGAAATTTAACACGATTCACCTTTTAAAAAAAATATATAAATAGGTAATATTTAGCGACTTTAAAGCAGAAGGAAAAGTACTGTTCAATACATAGTGACAAAATTACGCATGCAAGAGATTCTACAATGCATCTGGTTATTTTTCAATGTTCACGTACACCCCTCAAAATAAGTTCTGCAACTCAACTTTGAGCGTTGAAGTCAAAAGTTAAAAGCTGCAAAAATGCACACCAGGTCAGCATGCATTTGTATGATGTTGCGATGGTTTTTACAGAAGTGTCACGTGTTGATGTCATGTGTTGATTGATGGAGGGGACCTTGCAAAATTGCCAAAATCCTAATCAAACACAATGATGGTTTCACAATTATCCACTTAAATCTCATTTCATATTCAAAACAAAATCATAACATCATCGGGGGGGGGCACTGTCATTACAAGGTGTAAGCCTACACCATGCCCGATGGACTTTCAAAATGGACCTTAAACAATAATTGAAAGCCGATTTCAGAATACCCTGAACAAGTACTGTAATTATCGGCGAACTCGGAATACCCGAAACAAGTATTCAAGTTTGAAAAAATACCCTTTTAAAGTAAACCTTCTTAACCCGTTGGAGACGATTTGATTTTGCTGTAACACGCGTTTCCCATAGACTCCAACACGAGTGAACTCGTAGTGTCAAACGGTTCAAAGTATACCCTTTTTTTCTGATTTTTGGCGATTTTGATACCCTTTTCACTGTACGCGCGTACATCATCCGACTGAAAAACAACCCTTTTACGCATTTTTTTCACACGTGCATGGTGTACAGGTTGTAAATAATGACACTGCTACCCCCCCCCCACCCCTTGGGAACATCATCAACACAATCCACTCTCCATACAAAATTATAAATGCTGAACTGGTGCTGATTATGCATTTTGCAGCTTTTCACTTTTATTTTGACGTGGACCCTGTTTAAATGTCTTGTACATTCCACGAATCCATAATCATGGCAAATGAGGTAGGCCTATCATTGTAAAGGGAAATAAACAGGCTTTTCAATGATATTAATATCAAGAATTATACTAAAATACCAAGAGAGATTTGAACGCTGAAATTTAAGTTGCAGAACTTTTTTGACGGGGTCTATTAACCTCATCATATCCAGCAGAATGACTTGGATTTGATGATGATACTATTTTGCATATTTCAACTGAATTAACCACGAATTTGTCTGAACGACCAGAACTATGCTTGGGTTTCAATTCAAAGCAAAATAAATTTCAATCCAATTCAATTCATTCGGCGGCGTGGATCCACTTTTTGGATGGGGAGGGGTGGGCCGCAAAAATGTCAACATTTTTCGCAAAATTGCATCAAAGCGCACCGAAAAAATGAAAATTGTTTCATTAATTATTTGAATTCAGTTATCAAAATGATTGCACTGGGTGGGTGGGTAGGAAAAATCATACGTTTGCTCCCAAAATATTTTCATGGTGCACTCCATCCCCCCCCCCCTCCCAGCCCCCGGGATTTAAGCCCCTGATTCAATTAAACTTTCGCAATAACAAGTTGGGCATACCGAATACTGCATATTTTACCATTGTGCCAGAGTAATTTTGACTGCGACTTAGCACTTCCGGTTTGAACAAAATGGTTTACAGCAAAGATCCTAAAGCGCTGCGAAGCAGCGCAAGATGGATTACTCTGCGAAAAAGCTGTAGTACGACATGGGCCGGTGTGGACGCCATTCGAGCGTGCAAGTTCCCGGATGTAGGCAAATTTTATGCACGCATCGGCACATTTCAGCGAGTAATTGCTCAAATTGACGGTGTAAACGCCAGAAACTGACATTCTTCTGGTTCCTCAAGAACAAGAAAAGGTGAGATATACAGAAAAGATAGACAGTTCGTTGAATTTGGGCCCAAGTTTCTAAGGAGGGGTAGATACTCACTCGGCCAGTCAGTGATGACTGAGCGTTTGTGCACCGGTGCAGCTCTATGTCAGTGACGGCTCTCAGTCTAGCAGTAGCAGTAACTAGGCTAGATCTAACTGTTATGCATCCAATACCAGACCCGTGCCCCCAAATTGTAGTCCCATCATCGATTGATAATGTACTAGCATTGTAATTTTTAGTGCACAAAAATCACAACATGATGTGAGGCTGCCATAAATAATTTTGATGACATTGTCATGGGTCTACCTTGGCTGGGGGGGGGGGGGGTAGATCTATATTCTACCTATTTAAGGCCTAACTTACATAGGCTAGGCCAAACCTAAACCGTAACCCTAAATATTTGCTGTTGTTGGACTGGATCTGGATAATGCTATAGGGATGGAATATTTTGGTCGGTGACATTTGTTTTGAAAAGTTAATTGACCAAATCGTAAGGTTGTTCTGTCCCCCTCCCCTCCTCACTTTCTGTTGCAACCAATGATTGATAGGGACAATGGGTTGTCAAGTTTACATGATTATTGAAATGGTCTATGTAGGCCTATAAGTAATTATGCAATTGTAGTAGGCCCACAACAACTATAGAATATTAATTTTTTTTAATGATTTCAATTTCAAATCAGTTTATGATTTTATTTACATTTCATTTTCAGATTTTTTATATCTATGTTTACCTTCGATTTTGATCTTTAATTTTATTTTCATTTCTTTGTTTCTACCAGGCACACTGCAAGAATACTGGGAAAACATTAGCTCAGACAAGCTACCTGACATAACTGATAACAAGATAACTACCAATCTTAACTGGAGAAGAAGTGATGATGGCTGGCTGTATGATCCTATAGAGGAGCTTTCCTTCTGCCACAAATCCAAAATATAGGACGTTGCTTGGAGTCTGCCTCAAATTTTGGACTTTTTCACCCAGTTCCAGAAGACCTGGATGCCTGAATTCATGTTGACAGTCAAAGTTGACTTGTCTTCACAAACTTAAAATGCCAAGAAAGAAATCAGTGATAATGCTCTTCCCTCTTTTAACAAA